>JAPFFP010000099.1:11160965-11181072 GCA_026153255.1 Solanum medicagineum
GTATCTTATTTTTTATTTTTTTGACTTCAACCAGAGCCCAAGTAGTCAACTTGGGTTTCCTCAACCATGTTTTTGTACAGAGTCTCAGTTTCATAACTACCTTCTCAGCTCCTGATTGTTCCATTTGCAGGCAAGGGCACTTAAATGTTTTCAGAACCTTGAGGCCATCATGAAGTTTGATCATTCGAATTCAAAGAGTCGGTCATCTCGCCCAACCTTCTGATAAGAAGTGTTTGCGTTGCAGCTACATTTTTTATCAAGTCTTATTGTGCATGCTATCCAACATTTATTTCGTCGTTTTTTCCTTTCTTTTGGGCGGTGATGGTTTGGATAGGGTGACGGTATTGCTTCCATTGCTATCTTTTATGTTTGTACTGGAAGTCTGATGAATGATTGTTTGCTTCTAAACTCCGATTTCTTTCTTGTATTTACGGTTGAATATCAATACTTTTGAATTGTTGTTAATTCACTTTTACTCCAAATTTGGGTTGTTCCAACGCTGTCGCAGAACTTTACAAAAATATTATGCAGTTTACGTAAGTTTGTGATATACTCCTTACATGAGAAAAATTTCTAATCTTTTCAGAATAGTTAATTATGATAAAACTTTGTTTTTATGCGGGCAATTGCATGCCCACTTGATCTTATGGAAAATACACTGCTCTCGTATAATAGATCGCAAACATTCTCATATTGTCCACGTTCTATTGTTATCATACAATGTTGTATGTTCATAGTCAATACACTTAACGTAGCAAGAGCCATATCGAACAACTGCATTCAACTATTAGTACCTGAGCTCACCAACCCATGACGATCGAGCTTGGTAAAGAAACATGTAAGACCACTAAAAATTTTCATCTGATAAAGAGTATAGTAGGTTTTCATGGATCAAGATTCCTTCCTATAGCTGAATGATAGCTCCATTGATAATTCTAAATATACAGAAATGTGTCAATACAGTTGGTTATAAAGGTCATGCTCCCACCTTTAAATATGTTAGTACAGCTGGTTATATAGGTCATCAGCTAACCCTAGCATAATTAATAATGAACAACTTTAATTGAGTACAAGAGGAGGAGATGCAT
This sequence comes from Solanum medicagineum, assembly GCA_026153255.1. Lineage (NCBI taxonomy): Eukaryota > Viridiplantae > Streptophyta > Magnoliopsida > Solanales > Solanaceae > Solanum > Solanum medicagineum. The sequence continues at coordinate 11,162,054 of JAPFFP010000099.1, forward strand.
GGATAACCTGAGGGGGATCCATAATATTTCAGATCATTAAAGGATCTTCCCTGAGTTCTACTACCGTTACTTGAGGTTTACATCTCCGACTTCCAAATTTAGATCTCATCAGTTATGGTCTTCCTTTTGTTCATCTTTCTCAGCAGTCAATCTTTCATAGAATTGCAGAACCTTGGGGTTCGCCTTGATCTTTGATGGATTGAAATTGACTAAATGAAGGCCATCCAAGCTTTTAACACGCGAAAGAGCAACATAGACCATCCCAAAGCCAAAAACACGGTGGAGATCTGTATGGAGGTTGTTCAGAGTCATCCCTTGACACTTGTGAATGCTTAGAGCCCAAGCCAATATGAGGGGTATTTGCTTTCTCATCGCAACAGCTTTATCTCCCTCCATAACATACCATCTTTCTACACCAATCATCATGTCTTGGCCAGAATCAAATCTAACAACAGGTAGCAGGTTACCATCGCTGCAAATATCAGAAATCTCATGAGTACCTTGAACAACAGCAAAATCTAATATTGTACCAGTAGCACCATTCACGAGTCCAGAAGTAACATTTATGTTCTTTGTCAAAAGCACCCTAGATCCTACACACAATTTGAGCAACTCAGGTGCAATTCCATTCTTAAGCTGCTGCTTCCAAGGATCTTCACCACTGTCAAGAGCTCGATAATGAAACAATACCTCATCTAAACGGTCGAGTCTTTCAGCGTTCACTCTGCTCACATCCTCAATCCTTGGGTAGAGCTGAACAGCTGAAGAATCTGCCTCCACCTTTGAGCAACATTGATCCAATAGCTTCAAATCCTCATCATCATACTTCCCTTTCCTAATCCCCTGCAGCAGTTTAATGAGCTGTGCATCGGATTGCCTAAAGATCGTTTTAAGTTCAATTTGCATGTCAAAACTAGCATTCCAACAATCAGCTTCGAAAGCAAATTCCTTCTCTTGTCCCTTCTTATCGATAATTGGTGGAAGTTGAAAAAAGTCCCCACTTACAACCAATTGTATCCCACCCCAAATCTTCTCCTCACAGCCATGTTCTTCACTTCTAATGCTCCTTGCAATGAACTCAAGATTATCAAAAACCTCACCACTAATCATGCTAATTTCATCGATAACCAAGGCCCTAACTTTATTCCATCTTCTATACGCTCTCTTATCCAATGTAACCTTAGATAGCAAATCCACAGAACTAGCATTACCAAGTCCAATTCCAGCAAAAGAATGAAGGGTCTGTCCATTGAGAGAACAAGCAGCAACCCCAGTTGAAGCTGTCACGAAAACTCGAGATTTCCCATGAATCTTCCTAAGTTTAGTGATGATATGCTGAAGTAAATAGGTCTTTCCAGTCCCTGCTGACCCAGTAATGAAAACAGAATTCCTATTTGAAATGGCTTCCAAGATTTGATTTTGCTGCTCAGTTAACTTCACTTTAGGCTTTCTAGTGCTTATGAATTCACTCCTATTCTTTACCTTACTCTTTGCACTAACTTGAGACCCCCATGTAGTTTTGGAGCTCAAGAACCTGTAGACTGTTTTAGCTGTGTACAACAGTGACAGCTTCATGTTACCAAATGTAAGAAAATCAATTCTTGAACCAAATGTCTTTTGGAAACCGCCTCTCTGCAACGGAAAGGTAATGATAAGATTTGCGTACATTCCAACTTCCCAAACCCCACTTCGTAGGATTTTACTGTGTTAACTTCTTGACTAATCAAATTTCAACACACAAAAAATTTTTTTTTTTGACAGGAAAATGAAAAAAAAAAAGGGACAAAAATTTAAACTTTGTTCAGCAAGAAGAGGTTTAGGTTAGGTAAATGGTGTCTTTCTGCTGTGGGCATAAAAGAAAAAACTGCATTTATTGAATCTTTATCAGACATTATTTTATAGTATAAATATAAGAAGAAAAAGAAACTTAAATATTGAATGTTAAAGAATTTACTTACAAATTAGAGGGAGGTTTCTTCTTGCTTCATTTCCAGTTGAAGCTGAAGGGAAGTTAAGATCGTACTGGGCATGTATGATTATATCATGGGCCAGTCTAATTTGGGCTTAAATATGAGAAATGGGCTTTATTGCTATAATGGGCCTAAATCGAGCTCATAGTGGAGTTTGCTAGGAGAAGAAAGCCAATCTCTCTGAATGAGTTCCAAAATTGGCAAATCTATCTATCATTGATTCTCAAGTACAGCTGACAAAATTAAATTTCATCCGTCCAATATCTAACTCATTCAATCATTGAAGTTTGGATGGTTTATTTCTCAAGAAGCGGTAGTCAACCCATCCAACTCGTTGAAGTTTGAAGGAATTCATTTATTAGCTCAGCCTATTTCAATCCAACCTTTTCAACTCATTTAAAATTACATTGATATGCGACGTGAATTGACTCAAGAGTGATCTTGTCAAAATAGTTAAGTACTAACATATTAAAAAAGAATAAATAAAATAAGTACTGGACCAGTATCTGTTAGAATCATTTTCCTTGTGCATTTATCTTTCATCATTAGTTGGAACCATTTTCCTCAGATATTTTTATCATTTTTAGCCATAACTATTTCCCTTCGGATTTTCATCAACAATGAGACTCAACTAGTATATAGTCTGAATATAATAATCACTTTCAAGTAAGTATAAGACTATGTAAGGAGCCCACGCGATTCATAACTTTCAACAAAACAAACAACCAATCTCATTGTTCTTTTAATACCAGAATTATTAGCAAGGACATATCACGACAGTTGCATCACATTAATTCTCAAGTTATCAATAATAACTTTTACATCATAGATCAAAATTATATATCAATTAATCAATATCTCACAAGCATCTTTCAACATTTCAATACAGTATCAAGATTATACAACACTTATCCAACATCACATTCAAAATGCTTCAATAGTTGTTTTCACGTTATCCTGAAACAATACTTGACAAATGAGTCAATATAACCAACATACAATTTTCAGTGATGAAAATCACAAATTCAATCAATATTCTAATTCAAGGTATAGTTTCATCAACATGTACAGATAAATTCAAGATTCAAGCTACACATATTATCACATGGCCATTTTCATTACCTGACATGTTCATTAAGTTATTTCATGATTAGTTCAACCACTTTTGAATTTTTAATTACTCCTCCAACACACACGAAGAAGGAAGATACAAGGTTCAATTAAATTCAACGAGGTTTGAAATTTATTTACCTTGATAAAGTAAAGAAATCAATCCGACAAGAGTGTTCTTCCCTTTCAATTTGAACTCGAAACATCACAATCTAGTCACAAAAGAATTCACAATCACATATTTCAAAACTAATGACACCAAGATCATGCAGTTCAGGAAAAAAAATTATTTGAAAATTCAATATCGAAAATTGATGCCAAATTTAAAAACTTTTAGATGAAAGAGTTCCTCATTGTAGTTAGAAATCTATTGGTGAAAATCACTTTGAAAATAAAGCTTACATGAGTTCCTAATCACCAGTTTTATAAAAAATTTGAGTTCATGAAAAATTCTCAATTTCTCCCCATTGAAAACACTAATTTTGATGTTAAAATCAAGAAAGAAGTAATGGTTAATGAAGAGGGCAGTTGATTATACCTTTTTCAATGAATTTTCCTCAAAAAATCAAGTAAAATCTACCCTTCCCGAGCTCCCAAAGTACAAAAACGAGGAAACTGACTAAAAACCATCAATTTAAAAGAGTACTATTTCAGAGAAAACTCGCTCTCCGTGAAAGCGGATACTACCTCCATGGACGCGGAGTACAACTTCCGTGATACTCTATGAAAACAGAGGGTGCGCCGCAAACGCGGTGGTTGCCAGACCCAATACCCTGCGAGTATAGAAACTATTCAGTGAACATAAAGATCAACTGACCTACAATCCACGAACATAGATAGAAGGTCACAAACGCGAAGCATAATGCTTCAGTGACAGATATCAGCAAACACAATAAGGCATAAGATCATGAAATTAGACCTCAAGATTCGTTCGAAACTCAGTACACATAAACAATACTTTTATCAAAATATCAAAAATGACCTTCGAGGTCATTATATTATCCACCAATCATGTTCGTCCTTGAACATAAGGTGAAGGACATACCTGAAGCCTAAAAAAGATAAGAATAATAGATCTGCATATCAAATTCGATCTCCCAAAGTAGCCTCTTCCACGAGCCGATGTCACCACTGAAGCTATCTCCTTGGTTCTCAACTTTTGAACATATCTGTCTAAAATGGCCATAAGAACCTCCTCATAGATCAATCTGAGACCAACTTGTAACACCCTAAAATTCTTTTAACCTAAAATGGAGCCATCCTCATATGCATATAAGGTTTTACCCAATGATTCTTAATTGAACATACATTTTAAAACTAATTCTTTAGTGTATGTATGTGTATATTAAATGTGACTTAGGGTCATACGGGATCTCTTACAACAAGCCTAGTTCAAAGAATTTCTATCTGCTAAGTTTTCGCGTGAGTTCATACAAGGGTTAACTTCAAATGACCATATCTCTTAGAATATAAGGAGTTAGGCGGTTCACAACTTATCAAATTAAAGGTCTTCAAGTATTCTTTTTAATTCCATCAAGATTGCATCAAATCGAGTTTGAAGTAAAAAGTTATGACCATTTTACTAGAAAGAGTTGGCTGGAGTCTGCAATAGCTCCATGACGCAGAGTGGACACAGACTCTTTAGCCTAAGTTAAATGACATCTCTTTATTACTTTTTGAAGTTATACTTTTTTCCTATAACCTGGGGGGCGGGGAGGGGGGAGAGTTATTTTAATGTCCCAAAACATATAAAACATCAGTCTTTTATAAGTAAAACTCTCTGCTTCACTTCTAAACTCGAACGCTAAAGAATCTTTAAAACATCATCAAGTTAGAGTTATCTTTCAAGATTCCTCATCAAGGTAAGTTATTCTCCATAAATTGTAAGCGTTCCAACCCAAATATCTTTTATCTATTCATGAATATCTAAGATAAATCTTAAATCACAACATAGGGTTTCAAGCAAATGAATTTTAGAATTTCAACAAAAGATTTCTTAATTCTTCTTCTTCAAGAATTAGGGTTTTTCATCAAGAACTCTAAAGGTTTTAGGTCAAGAATTCAAGAATCAAATAGAAGCCCTTCAACCAATATTTTTCTAAGTTCTTACACTCATATATATATATAGAAAAGAGAGTTTCTTTTCTCAATAACAAGCATCAAGGTTCCAAGATCAAAGATTTCGTCTAAGAAAGCAAGTGTTCTTCGAATTTCAATTGTAATATCAATCTTTCAGGTATGTAAGACCACATAAAATTCTATTTTTATGCTTATTTTTATGTTGTTTAGCAAGAAATTTAGTCATGAGCCAAGTCAATTTCGTTCAAGTGAAGTTAATTGAAAAATACTAAAGTTTTACCATGTAATTTTTATTATAATTAATATTCTTATTCTAAGAATTTCATTGTGAGCATGATTCTTTAATCTCGTAATGTATAACTACAGTTACAAGAACCCTAGATGAATTGGGAATTATAGCCCTATTATTTACTTGCATTGAACAATGATTAGCTTACTACAAGCATTACCAAGGTTTAAGTATAATTTCAGTCAAAAGATTTTCTTGAGACTGAGTTAAGAGACAAGTTTGAGAAAAGTTCAAAAAAACTAAAGTTGGGCTAAGTTCCAAATAGTTAAAGATACATTTTGAGTAAAAATACTCTTACAGTTATGAGCATATAAATAATATTTTTGTGAGTAGTATTGAGCACCGATATGAGTAAGACTAATAATAACTCAAATTCATAAATTACATAACCAACGTAGGATAGGATCATACCAATTTTGTATGAATCTTCATGTGCCACTAAGATAGCCCAGTTTATATAGATCCATAAGTTCAGCTTCGTCCCTTACCCTGGCAAGGTATTGGATGACCTTAGCAACGTGGGTCAAACATTGTATCATCATGATGCTCATAGTAATGACTGTCGGTTAGAAAAACTCCCCAAGGTAAAGTATACATTATTTTTAGATATAGAATGAGTGGTAATTATTTATGCACTAAACCAGATGTTTTACTTATATTTCATTACTTATGTTACGAACTTATTTTCTACATTAAGCCTATGATTTGAGCAGTGTATCTTGACTTTTCCTATTTCGTAAGAAATATCGTACATTTCATATACTGACGCTCTTTGGTATAACATTATTTATGATGCAGATTCAGGTACTCATGATAGCAGACATTCAATAAGGCAACTTCCCAACATCAGTTAGTGAGACCTCTTCGCTTTCTTAAGGCTCTAGTTAGTTATTACCATTTATTTATTTTATGGTCAGATAGCCGTGGGTCATGTTGTGGCACCTATCTTCAATAATGTATAGGCTTCATGGACAGAGTTAGTGAGTCAATCCAGCCTATTAATCAAATATTATAAGAATTATTAGTATTTGTATCAGGAGATATTTTCAGACTTTGTATAAGCATAATTGAAATTCTTTGAGTTTTTTAAATGTTTTAAAGGTTCGTCTTATAAAACTTCTGCATGCATGAAAACTTCTTCAGTTGAATGAGTCAACCAGGCCAAGGGTTCATTTAGGAACCAACAATGATTTTCAAGTACCGTCCACGTCCAAGGTATAGGCTCGAGGCATGACATAACTCCACGAAATTGAGAGGAATTACATGAGATTCATCCAGAATGTAACATCATAGCATTGAGACATGAAACACGGGATGAATAAAAGACATACGAAGTGACAAAGCAAGTCAATAAACCACCTCTCCCATTCGCTCTAAGATCTCAAAAAGGACAATATACCTAGGGCTGAACTTACCTTTTCTCTATACTTGTGACATCCTTCATAGGTGAGATCCTCAATCCTACCTAGTCACCCTCCATTAACTCTAATGGTCAAACTCGGCTATCAACAAACTTTTCTGATGACTCTCGATTTTTAGCAATTGACTCTGAATCAACTAACCTACTCAGAGACATCTCTAAGCAAATCAGTATCGAGGTTATCTGTCACAATAGAATCAAACCAACCTATGGGTGATTACATCTTTGTCCATACAAGTACTCAAAGTGAGCCATCTAGATACTGAAATGATAACTGTTGTTATAAGTAAACTCTACCAAAGGTAAATAATGATCCTACCTGGCACCAACGTCTACAACATATGTCGGGAGCATATCTTCTAGAATCTAGATAGTTTTCTTGGACTACCTGTCTGTCTAAGGGTAAAATGACATACTCAAATCAAACAGAGTGCCCAACATATGCTGAATTGAAACGACACCCAAAACTGCTCAAAAATGTGCCTCGGAATGCCTGAGATGTTAAATTCCATATATATCAAAATTCTTTCGTTATTTCAAAAATTTGAATTTATATTCTTGTTTAGGGGGTCAAAATTATGGGGAGAAGGGTCTAACCCCAATTTAAGAGTAAACGATTAGCAATTTCAATTTTCATAATTTTTTCTTATCCAGAATCAATCTGCGACAGTGCTGCACGTGCAACTATCGCAGAAATGTGTTAATCTGGCCTCCATAACAGGTCTGCGTCATGGACCAGACGTGGACCTCAGTATTTTGTTGCCAGTGATTTCTATCTCGGTCCAAGGCTTTTGGGTATTGTGCCTAAGTGTTCCCAAATGTGTTTTTACCTATACTTAGCCTTATTTCACCCTCATATCATCCTAAACATTCCCCAATATCCTCTCAAACACTTAGACTCATACTTCATCCTAAATTCAGGTACCTAAACTCAAAACCAATCTTAAGAATTTCATCAAGGATTTTATTAAAGCTTCAAGTCTCCATCTCGAATGTTTACCAAGTTCATCTCCAAAGCTAAGGTATGTGAGTTTCTTTCATGGGTTCCTTTCACCCATGATACTCAATCCTCCTTTTACTCAAATTCCATGATATAAAGTTGATTTATAAATGGGTCTTTCTTATTATCAAATTCACTGCACACTATGTTAAAGCTATGAGATATTGTGACTGTTTTGCTATATTTTAAGCTATAAATCTTATATCTAATGTGAGATTTGAGGAGGGGTTTTGATGTATGTTGTTTGAGGGTATTGCAAGGTGTTGATTGATAATTTTAAAATGGATTTTCTTAATGATCTCATCTCTAAATTGCATGGTCTTGTACTACCATTACACACCCATCAAGTGTTTGATAAAAAGTGCATGAGATATGATATGAATGACTATATGATGATGAAAAGAGCTTGTGTATATGATATATTCTATATAAAGCGTTGCATTAGACATGCCCGATCCGGGTAACCTAGTTGAGGGGTTAATATCTCAAACACAAGGGTGGTAGGTGAGATTTCCACTAACCTAGATGAGGGATTTGTACCTTACACACTACGGTGATGGGTGCAATTATCACTAACCTAGATAAGGGGTTGGTACCTCACACACCAAGGTGATAGGTGCGATCATCACAAACCTAGATGAGGAGTTTGTACCTCACACACTAGGGTGATAGGTGCGATCATCACCAACCCAGATGAGGGGTTTGTACCTCACAAACCAGGGTGATGGGTCGATTATTACTAATCTAGATGAAGGGTTTGTACCTCACACACCACGGTGATTAGTAATATCATCATCAACCTTCCAAGGGGTTTGTACTTTGAAAATCTAGCTTGGTCTCTTCTACACATATGATATCCTATATGAGCATGAGTTACTTGAGCATGTTTTACTTATGCATTGATCATACATGTCATATTATTATATTATGCCTATTGCCTATTGTTATGCATTTTGATTATGATGTCTATCTCTTGTTGCATTGCATCCTACATACTTAGTACATTCAAACATACTAACACATACTCTTGCCTACATGATATCACCATGTAGGGACCCAAGCCCATGGTTGATCATCGTTCTCCTTCACATGACTAGTTTTGTACCACTCAAGCTAGTTGGTGAGTCCTCCACTTCGGGGACCTTAGTATATGTTTCTCTTATTATGTATTGAAACACTCTTCTTTTCTTTCTATTTTGATTATGAGGGTGATACCGGTTGCTTTATCTTGGCCCCCCGCTCTTATCTATGTAGTAGAGGTATTGTTAGACATGTTGTGTATCTATGATATGAGCCTTGACTCCTTTGTCTCTTGATTTTGATGTTATGCAAGCTTTCCCCTTAGTCTCTTGCCCTTGGTTTCTAAATTTTTACATGTTACTTAAGTAATTAATCTCTCTCCTTTAGTCCCAATTTCCCCCTTATTTATATTTCTTACGTTGTTTTACATTGCTTCCGCAACCAAGGATGTGTAATGATATGCTTTGAGGCTTGTTTAGGGTTCCTTCGGGTTTCCCATTCGCCAGTCACATCTAGGACCTAGGCTTGGGTCGTGACAAAGATGGTAACAGAGCACTAGGTTGATAGATCCTCGGAGTCCAACACACCGCTCGATTACAATCTTATTCATGGTTATGTTGTGCACCACGACTACGAATAGGAGGATATGAGGCATTCTTGGAAACATTTCACATCTTCATGATCCATTTCGTGCGATAGAGTTTGGTCCCCTAAGGATTATTGCTAACCCCTAACTATTACATTTCAGGATATGTTGCAAGCTACTCAAGATGGCGATATGTTGAATATGGAGGTTCGTAATACTCTATGGGTAATGCCCAAAGCTATGACAATATTGGAAACTCAATTCAATCAATAAGTAAGTGTTCTCGAGACTTCAAATGGTAAAGGGAGGGGTAGTGAGGCCAAAAGGGCCCGTTTTGGAGGAAAATTCCGGAGTCCCAAAGATAGAAGGGTTATGATGCCTTATGTTAGGTACCCATGGTGTGGAAGATGCCATGATGGCCCATGCTTGAGAGGTACTAATACTTGTTATGGTAGGGTGCCAAATCAAAGATTCCAAAGAGATGATAAGGGGGTGGAAAGCCTAGGTGCCGAAAGTGTAGGAAGGGCCATGGTGGCCTATGTTTAAAGAAGTACAGTGCTTGCTTGGTTGTGGTGGATTTGGGCACAAAGTTAGTGGTTGTCCTTATGCTCAACTGAAAGGTGGAGATGATGGCCCTCTAGGCCAAGGTGTCAATATAGGCCAAGGAGGAAGGGAAGGTCATCAAAATGGTGCCCCAAGGCACAATCGATTTTACGCTCTTCGACGGAGGCAAGGATAGGGTGATGAGACACCCGATGTTGATACTAGTAAGTTGAAGTTTCCTCAACTTTGATGTGTGCCCATTGTTGGGGCCTGTGTGCCATTGTTTATTTCTTTATTCTTTTGGTTGCTAAAATAATCCATAAGCATTGCTCCGCATTCATATTGCATTAGGTCTTGCCTTGTGATTGATTGGAGTTGGTATGGTGATTTCGATGTTATACTTAATATGGAATAGTCGCATACATGTGTGTCTTCATGGATGGTGGGACCCGTAGAGTTAGACCTTGAATCCCTAATGAGTCCGTTCTTGAGTGGGAGGTTGTCAAATGGTAGCAAGGGAGGTAGGTACATTTCTTTTCATAAGGTACGATTGGTCTCTAAGGGGTTGCATTTCATTACCTATTGAGAATTGGAGGTGTTGAGCCTAAGTTTTTATGGTAACTAGAATTGTTGGTGGTGGTAGATGAGACCTTGAATGTCCCTTTCTGATCAATTGGATTTGGGGAGTGTTTTTGATTTGACTAGTACACCGGTTATGCCTATAAGCCTCATGAGTAAGATCTTTAGTCCTTACTCTAGTAGGCTTATGGTGGTTTTGGTGATGATATGATGGTTTGTGTTCCCTATTGAGATAGTGCATGTGAATCTTTTGAGGGTAGTGCTATAAATTTTAAGGAAGAAGGTTGGGTGCTAAATAGGAGAAATGAGGATTTTGGTTGTGAGAGGTTGTCTTCCTAGGTTGTGTGGTGCCGGATAATGGTATTAAGGTGGACCCTAGTAAGACAAAGGTGATTAGAGATTAGCCTAGACCTTGACTTCCTTGGGTGTTAGGAGCTTCTTGGGCTTAGCGAGCTAATACCGGAGGATGTGAATAGGTTATCTTCTATTACTTCTCCTATGACTTAGTTGACCCTCAATAAGGCCAATGTTGTGATCGACGTTTTGAGTAGGGTGCTTTGATAGGTCCGGGGGTTGCTATCCCTTGTGTGATTCCTTTTTGCTAATAGGATTCATGTGTGTGTCCCGGATGGTTGCATGAGTCTATAGTGGCTAGAAGAGATCTAGAAGGGTTGCCAATATTATCGTTGCATAGATCTTGTCTTGTGATCTTAGTTGGACTTAGCTTGATGGGTTGAGGTCTTGGGGTAGTTTGGGCTACTTGCATAGCATGCTTCCAATGAGTGTAGAACTCGTAAGGTGGTAATATGATGGGTAAGGATGGTCGATCTGCGTGCTCAAGTACAATGGGTTAGTCACTTCTCTAAGATTGATCTTTGGTACGGGTTTCGTCCCCAAGAGAGGATGAGGGTAGGTGATATCCCTAAGTGTCTTTTCAGACTAAGAGTGAGCATTATTAGTATTGATGGAGTTGTTTAGTTGACTTATGCACCAGTGGTGTTTGTGGGTTTCTTGAATAGGGTCTTAAAACTCTACCTTGATATGTTTGTGGTGGTCCCTAGTAATGAGGTATTGATTTGTTTAGAGCTTGTGAATCACTTGGGGATAGTGTTGCAAGTCTCGGAATATGAGAGGTTATTTGCTAATTATGATAGTTATGAGTTGAGGGTAACAAGAAAGTGGTTAGAACTCATTAAGGGTTATGACATGAGTGTGCTTCTTTTTCCCCGGTAAGGCTAATATGTGGTCGGTGTTCTAAGTAGGGTGCCTGTGGGTAACCTAGCATTGTAGTAAGTATGATAAGTGATGATTACTGGAGCCCATCGGTTGGATAGATAGGGAGTTAGGTTGAAGGAAGTTTAGGGTGGTAGTATAATGTTCTTGATGGTTCCAAATCTTCTTGGGTTAAGAGGCCTAGATCAGGCAAGGCCTTGATTTTCGCCTTATTAGAGTTGGAAGTTTTAGGTGAGAGAATGATAGAGTGGAGGTTGTCTCCCAAGTGGGAGATGGTGGTTATGGTACCAAGTGGGTTAGGTGTATTTATGGTTGAAAATTGAGTTGAGGATTGTGAGTCCTTATAGAGTATAGAGGGAGGTTGGTAAGGTTGCATAAGTTTGGGTATTTGCCTATGGATGTAGATATGGTTTGTCCGGTTCTTCGTGCTTCTAGGTGTATGGGATGTGTTGATGACTCTAGTGCTATAACACTCTTGGAGATGGTAGGTTATATGGAGGACAAGTTGGCTTAGGAAAGGTCCAGGTGGAGGTGTTGGATGAGTAAGTGGAGAAGTTGATTAATGAGGATGTGATATCCATTAAGACCCTCTTGAAGGGATCATCAAGTCAAAGGTGTCTCCAAGGAAGCCAAAGCGGTCTCATGGGAGCAATATTCGTACCTCATTCACTCTAATCAAGTCCAAGATAGCAACTAAGTCCTTCATGTGATTCCAAGTCTTATGTTTCAGCCCCTATATCATTCATATGCATTCATGTTTAAGTAGGCAAGTTTATGATGACTTTACACCTATGTTGAGATTTTTAAAATGGTGTTTTAAATGTAATGTTGCATTCTTGTTGGGGCTAATTTGTTTATGATCACTCTTGTCTTGTACATCTCTTTTACATTCAGACACAAGTGTTCCCAAGGGGGAGATATTGAAACAACCCCCAAAAGTGCCCGAAAATGTGCCTCGAAATGCCCAAAATTTTAAATTCCATATATCTTAAGATCTCTTTGTTATTTCAAAAATATGACTTCATATTCTTGTTCAGGGGGTCAAAATTAGGGAGAAAAGTGTCTAACCCAAATTTAAGAGCAAACGATTAGCAATTTCATTTTTTGTAATTTTTCTTATCCAGAATTGATCCGTGACAGTGCCGCGATGTATAGTTGTCGCGGACGTGTTTTAATCTGGCCTTCGTGACAGGTCCACATCGCAGACCATAGGTGGACCTATGTATTTTGTTGCCAGTGATTTCTGTCTCGCTCCAAGGCTTTGTGGTCTTGGACCTAAGTGTTCTCAAACGTGTTTTTACCTATACTTAGCATTATTTCACCCTCATATCATCCTAACATTCCCTAATATCCTCTCGAATATTTAGACTCATACATCACCCTAAATTCAGGTCCCAAAACTTAAGACTAATCCTAAGGATTTCATTCAAGCTTCAAGTCTTCATCTCCAATCTTCACCAAGTTCATCTCCAAAGCTAAGGTATGTGGGTTTCTTTCATGGGTTCATTTCACCCATGATACTCAAGCCTTCTTTTACTCAAATTGCATGATTTAATATTGACTTACAAATGGGTCTTGCTTATTATGAAATTCACTACACACTATGTTAAAGCTATGAGAATTGTGACTATTTTGCTATATGAGCTATAAATATTAGATCTAATGTGAGATTTGAGGTGGGATTTTGATGTATGTTGTTTGAGGGTATTGCAAGGTGTTGAATGATGATTTCACAATGAATTTTCTTGCATGATCTCATCTCTAACTTGCATGGTCTTATACTACCATTACACACCCGTCAAGTGATTGATAAAATGTCCGGTTATAGTTTCTTGAGAATGAAGTTCCAAAGCATGATATATGATATGAATGACTATAGGATGATGAAAAGAGCTTGTGTGTATGATATATTTTATATAAAATGTTGCATTAGACCATGTTTGATCCGGGTAATCTAGTTGAAGGGTTAATATCTCAAACACCAGGGTGGTAGGTGAGATTGCCACTAACCTAGATAAGGGGTTTGTACCTCACACACTAGGGTGATGGATGCTATCATCACTAATCTAGTTGAGGGTTTTGTACCTAATACACCTGGGTGATGGGTGCGATCATCACTAACCTAGATGAGGGGTCTATACCTCACACACTAGGGTGATAGGTGCGATCATCATTAACCTAGATGAGGGGTTTGTACCTCACATACTAGGGTGATGGGTGCGATCATCACTAACCTAGATGAGAGATTTGTACCTCACACACCAGACTGATAGGTGATATCATCATCAACCTACCAAGGGGTTTATACTTTGAAAATCTAACTTGGTCTCTTCTACACATATGATATCCTATATGAGCATGAGTTACTTAAGCATGTTTTACTTATGCATTGATCATACATGCCATATTGTTATATTATGTCTATTGCCTATTGTTATTCATTTTGATTATGATGCCTATCTCTTGTTGCATTGCATCCTACATACTTAGTACATTCAAATGTACTAACACATATTTTTGCCTACATGATATCACCATATAGGGATCGAAGTCCAAGTTGATCATCCTTCTCCTCCACGTGGCTAGTTCCATACCACTCAAGCTAGTTGGTGAGTCCTCCACTTTGGGGACATTAGTATATTTTTCTCTTATTATGTATTGAAACACTTTTCTTTACTTTCTATTTTGACTATGAGGCTGAGCTCGGTTGCTTTGTCTTGGCGCCCCGCTCTTATCTATGTAGTAGAGGTGTTGTTAGACATGCTATGAATCTATGATATAAGCCTTGACTCCTTTGTCTCTTGATTTTGATATTATACAAGCTTTTTCCTTAGTCCCTTGCCCTTATTTTCTAAACTTTTATATGTTACTTAAGCAATTGACCTCTCTCCCTTAGTCCTATTTTTTCCCTTGTTTATGTTTCTTATGTTGTTTTACATTGCTTCCGCGACCAAGGATGTGTAATGATATTCTTTGATCACATCTAGGCCCTAAGTTTGGTTCATAACATGAATGATCTTCTAAAAGTGAAATGTGAACAAATAACCCTGGTTAAACACAATAAAGACAGGTACCCATGAAGTCTAATAGTCTAACTAATATAAAGATACGTTAACTTCTCTATCATGTTCTTAACCTTAACAAGAATGAAATGAGTAGACTTAGTCAAACAATCTACACTCACCCAAATGGAGTCATAAACGCTCACGGAAATGGATAAACCTACCACGAAGTCCATAGTGATCTTCTCCCACTTCCAAGTAGGAATGGGCATCCTCTGAAACTCACTCTCAGGTCTCTAGTGCTCACACTTAATCTGTTGGCACGTCAAACACTTGGCACAAATGCAGTGATGTCCTTCTTCATGTCACACCATCAATAGTACTGACTCAAGTCATGATACATCTTCACTACCCCTCGATAGATGAAATATGTAGTTCAATGGACCTCTTCAAGTATCAATCTGATCAAGTCACCCATCTTAGTGTAGGTTGGGCCTTTCCTGTTGGAATATTTTCAGTTTGGGCCTCATCTCTGGATGACACTACTCTTCTTCTATCTCATACTCTTCCTCTTCCTCTTCCTCTTCCTCTATCTGCCTCAATCCCGACCTCTCATTGTTGGATCCTCTACGGGCTTATTAATGGGATATATTGTCCTGAGACATTATAACATATATTAATCATCTGCAGACAGAAGAGTGAAAGAAGTTAGATACTAATTGGATCATCAGGTACCAATTGAAATTAATTCATAGCACAAAAATTTGAAATGAGATAATATAAGAGTTTCCCTAAAGTCCCCTAGTCTCTCGAAGAAAAGTATAGAAGACTATGTATCATTCCGCAAGACTCTACTAGGCTCATTTTGGTATAATAAGATCAATAAACCTATGGCTCTGATACCAACTTTGGCACGACCTCGAAAATGCTATGAGTAGCACCCCCTCTAACCCTTTAGTAAAAGAATCAATACCACAACCCAACTAAAGAAAACTAGCACATTTGAAGCATTTGAAGTCACAGAAACAAGTATAAATAACAAGAAGTGAGTTTCCATTAAAACAAAAATAATCTAGCAAAAATAGAAAACCCCTCTAGAACATGAAAGTCAATGTACCAAAAGTCTATCTAAGTGTCCAACATCAAGGAACATAATGGACTCAGAAGATAGATGAATCCATGAAAGGCCTAAATAAGTTGGCTCGCCTTTGAATTCGAATGATCATTGGTCTCCTAGTTGATATCTTTCAACAACTGCTTGAATATTCCTTATACTCAACAAAGAAAAAGCAAATGTAGTATCAGTAAACATAACAATCGTGTACCAATTGGATTAGGCGGTTATTCCAATAAGCGAAATATATAGCATGCAACTTGATGTCACCCAAGCTACACCTCCTTTTTGAGGTTAAAGCGGTTGTTGTCAAGATATATAACCTAATCAAGGTTAGGGGCGAACCCACAAGGAATATGGTAGATTTAGAAGAATTCAAGGTAATTCAGGTTGATTAACCTACTTATCGGGGGAGGAGAGGTTGTAACAACTATGAAAAGTAATCTTAAACTAACAAAAGTATTAAATCAATATGAAGAGTAACTAGGGTATTGTATTCCCCCCGATTCCCTAACTTGGTATCACCAGATAATCGAATTCTTTTTCAGTGTGTAACATGCAGAACAATAAGTTAAGTTCACCAAACCCTTTGGTCCAGGCAAGAGGCGAATCTCACTACGTGATTTGATTCATCCCTGCAGTATGAAATTACTAACCTTTACCTATTTTTCCAGTACAACCTCCCCTTGGCCCAGTTTGGTTGATTAGACGAGAAACATCAAGCGAATCCTGTTAATTAATATCTTTTCCTATTCATTACTACCTTGATCCAGTCAGTAACATTACGTGGGTTCTAACATTGGTCACCGTTAAAAAACATTCAATATGAAGAGAATTAATTAATACATGCATCTACACTTTTCAAGAATTATAAATTATCCGATTTTACCTTGTTAGTTCTTTATGTTTTCCATAATCCTAGTTGTAGATTTAGCTAATCATGATTAGTGTAGATGCAAGACTTATGAATTCGAATAACATAATTGAGCACTTACAAAAGAAAATTAGGCACAAGAAATTCAAACTCTTCACCAAGAATCATAAGATTGAATTAAAAGACAAAATAAAGTTATATAAGTGTTTTTCTCAAGTTCTCTACTATTTTGTAATGTTATGTAACATTTCTTTTCAAAAATAATCTAAAAATATATTTATAGTCTTTAAAATATAAAATCAAAACAGATTAAGAGTAGGGGTGTGCAAAAACTGAACTGACCAATAAAAATGTTATTGGTTTATTGCTATTGGGTAATTAGGTTATCGGGTTTTTAATGATTTTGAAAAAAAAAATTATTGGGTTATGGGTTTGATATTGGTTTTTACTATTAGGTTATCGGTTTACCCAATAAGATTATAATAATTCACTATTTTACTCCGTCATAAATATTAAATATTAGTAATTTAATAGTAAATAGGACATTATAGCAGTACTTTACCTATTTTAATCTTTATCGTACTTAAGTAATTAGTTAATCACTATAGTATTTAGTCTTTAATCTTTACTCTTTCATACTCCATCTATTTTTATCAATGCAAATTCTCATTATAATCCTTATCGGTTAAACCGAGAATCGAACCATTAAGGACTTAAAATCAATAACCAAAAATCAATAAAAATCATTTTATTGATTTGTTATTAGTTTAGTATATTTAAAAATCGAAAACCAATAAACCAAATCGATAATGTATAGAATCGAATCGAAACGACTGATGCACACCCCTAATTAGGAGAACTAGGTCGACAGACTCTACGGAAGCTTCTACGGGCCATATATTGTTATACCGCCCGTAGTCAGGCTTTCGTGGATTACTTTTTCAAATTTGGGGATGACTTCTACGACACCCTTCTATGTCCTGTATAATGTCATATGGCTCGTAGGGGGTTTCGTCTGATGACTTTTCAGCAACTCCCCACTTTCTGATCCTCAGGGCACGATACCAAGTCTACGGCTCATCTGCATGTTTGTAGACTTAACGTCAGAAAATCATCCTTCACTAGAATTTTACACGAAATCATATCTACAGCCCGTGGAATTTTCTACGGCCCATAAAAGGTCTCGTGAAACCTCTACTTCAGTAAATTCTGCATACTTTGCCCAAAAATTGTGCCAACCCTGTAATCCTATAAAACAAATATAAAAACACATCAAATCTACTAAGATCGCATTGAGAACATACAAAATTTCAAGTTTTAAGTATCAAACTAAAAGTTTTATATTTTGACAGCACATCACAACTACAACTAAGTAAACTAACACATACGGAAGAATAGCAAATTATAGTTCATATTTAGCATACCATTTTCATAATCATCATTATTACCACAAAAAATTAAACAATTGTCCTGTCATGGGATCCACACCCAAATAAGTTGTGTCAAAACGTGGCACACGATCCAATAATATATCAAAACATTACACCTGATTCAATAATATGTCAGAACGCAACATTCAATCTAATAATATACCAAAACATAATACCCAATCCAATAATGTGTCGGACCGTGACACTCAATCCAATAATCATAAGCACAAACATAATTACACACATAATGAATAATCCACAACTTACACAAATCCGATGATAGATTTATTTCATGCAATTTTTTCATGGAAAATCATTTGTTGGGATGATGTCATTATTTTCTTTTTACATACATGTAGAAAGTACTATGAAGTAGTTAACAAATGTATCTCACATATAGGAATATCAAGCGATCACCTACCTCAAAACAAGCACTTGAAAAACTCTAAGCAATTCGAAGTTTCCTTTTTCCAAAGTCTTGGCTTGTCTTAATCTATAAATGATCAAGAAGTATAATAATCAATAAATAATGACCTAAATTATTTGGATTAGATCAAAATACCTACGTTGGAAACTTTTACGACCATCTCCTTCAACTAGGACTTTTTTCCACCATTAATTACAAGGTCAAAATCTTTCCTTATGAAGATTCTCTTAGATTTTAAGGTCTAGGTTACAAGCTACATGATTGTATCACAGCCCAACCTAGGGTCGTGACCAGTGCCCGATAGGAGCACCTATACACATAACAACCTGCATTGCCTGATTTA
>JAPFFP010000099.1:11181172-11198635 GCA_026153255.1 Solanum medicagineum
AATTTTAACCAAGATGTTATAAAATATAACTTTTGGAAGAAGAAAGTTTGATTCATCAACCTTATTTTTTTATGGCATGGAAAATCCGTAGCTGTTGTTCTTTGGGTGTGCATAGGGTAAAACCTCTGTGCTCCCATGTAATAACTCGCAAATCACACAGGAGAAGTAAATTAAACCCACACTAGGCAAGTATGGTGTGACAAGCTCAACCCAAAAAACAAATTTCCTACTTTCGTTGACAAAAGAGATTTTAAACTTGAGACCTCCAACATGAAAGTCCTAAACTCAAACCATTTGACAACCCCAAAGCATCATAAAACCCATTGGACCAAGGAATTCAACATTTTTTTCCTTTCCTTTAGGTGGTGCATGCGCGCTTACCTTGTTGCTTGTCGTAATCTCTTCACTGTTCATATGTGTATTTGGATTTGTTACATTTGGGTTGAGGTTCTTTTGAAAACAGTTTCTCTACCTCCACACAAAGTATCTAATGGTAAAAACTGTATATATTCTACTCTCTCCAAATCTCACTATGAAATTTCAGTGGGTATATATATTGTTGTTGTTTAAGTGGTGCACCATATTTTAAAAATTTTAGATTTGCCATCGCATACAACGTTCATCAAAACTATCCATGATTTGCAAGTGTAAGGGTATGATTGAAGTTTGAACCCCTCTACTGTATTATGAAAACACAAAATTATTGAAGTAGGATTAATGGAAAATAGTAATAAGTACGTAGTTTAATTACATGCAGTGATGGATCAATAATTTCCCCCAATATATGAGTTATGCCCCTAAGTACGTAATTTCCATGTTCTATCAGTTGAGATGTTGTGAAAAAAATCGAAAGAGAAGGTGGAACAAACCAGAAAACAGCACAACACATGTACACAAACACACACACACGCACACAAAAATAATTAAAATATAAATAGGGTTTGTGGGGGGAGACAAAGGGGTCTCGTTTTCTGTTTCACAAAATTCATTGTACTGTTTTTACGTGCAACAGTATGGGGAAGCTATGTACATACCACCTGTTAAGTTATCATCACTGTCCACTCGAGTATATACGCTCATTTTTATTTGTTCACTTTAAATGTCTATTCTTATTTGTTTAGTTTGAGTAATCCAGAAAAAATGACATTCTTTTCTTTTTGGTTTATTGCAAAAAAATGTCATCTTACTCTAATCGGAGACAATTTAACTTTTGAATTCCCCTTTTTACCCTTAATCAAATGATTCTCAACCACATAAATATCTAAAAACAATTTTAGAACATAAGTTTCAAAGTCTTCTTTTTTTTTTTTTTTGTTAAACATCGTGCCAAGTCAAAAGATACCGCATAAAATAGAACAAGGGATCGGAGTATCATTTAATTCACAATTCATCTTTATTACTTTCTTCGCCTCATTTTATGTGACACCTTTTGACTTGACAAAGTATTGAAGAAAAAAAAACTTATAAAACTTATAGTCCAACATAATTCTTAGATATTTATTTACTGATAATATTAAAGATAAAAGAGAAATTTTATAATTAAATTATTAAAAAAAAACTTATAAAACTTGTAGTCTAACATAATTCTTAGATATTTATTTACTGATAATATTAAATATAAAAAAAAAAATTTATAATTAAATTATTCTCAATTAAAATAAGGTGACATTTTTTTGAACGGACTAAGAAAAAAAATGCAAGTACAACAAACAATGGGAAAGAGGGTGTACTATTTACTAACTATAAATATTCATTTTCCAAAATAATATTAAATTCTAAAGTTGATACAGTAAAATTGCTCCTTGAATAATACTGTGGTGACTGGTGAGTACTCCATAATCGACAAGTAAAAATAACAAAATAATTACTTACTCTAATAAGAATTTAAAGTAGATATATATACACGTTCTCTCACGTGTGAGACTCCTCTTCTTTTTTAAAGTCAATCAACCACCTGGAATTGAAAATACATTTGGATTTAAGGGTGTTTAATAATTAATATATATCAAAATATTTATATTTAATTTATATATTTTTTTAAAAAAATTCGACGAAAAGTGTTCTTGAATATTGTAGCTCCCTCGACATGTAGTATAGACTAGAGAGCCAAATATAATTCGCAATTATATTGACATTAGTTGAGAATTAGTATTATTACTAAGATTAATATATTATAGAGTTCAATCTCAAGTAAAATGAAGATTTATAACTCAGTTAAATCGAGACAACTTTTAAGGATAAGGACTGTCTATACATTTGGCCTTTATAAAATCTTATATATATACTTTTTGATTTTTCACTTGGTGTTTGGAGTTCATGGAGCTCCGATTAAATTCGAATTGTGCACTACAGGGTTCATTTGGGATGGTGCTCCCAACAGGATTTTTTCCATTCGCAGGGCTCGAACCGAAACCTCTAGTTAAGGGTGAAACATTCTCATTAGTGCATCACAACCCATATTGATCTTTATAAAATCTTATAAACACTTCGTTTATATCACTTCATTCGTTTAGATTTGATAAACCTCTTATAAGAAGTTAGCTACAATAAGATAATAATTTTACTATATTACCAATCATCTCACTCATTAAAAAAATGAATTAGGGACATATAAAATTAATGAATTCTCTCTTGATTTTTTAAATCAGACAAATAAATAATATACTCTAGTAAATAAGTATTTAAACTGATGTTTAGATATGTGATTTAAGATATTCATGATTTAAAACCTTATATACACCAAAAAACAAAAGATTCATTATTCTTAATTTTCTATAAGAAAAGAATTCATAATCGACGTGAAGAGATTATTCATATCCGCATAAAAGAATTATATTAAAGCATAGTTAATTATTACTTGTAATAGTTGACTAGTGGATCATTTTAAAATTATTAAAAATTTGTAATTATAAATATTTATTTATAAAAAGAACATGAAGATATGTGATTTATCAATTCAATGCATTAAATTTTTAGTATATCTTGTTTGCGCACTTTAATTTATTTATTTGATAAAATTGTATTAAAATTAAAAAAAAATATTAATCAAGTTTACAACTTAAGACATTTTCATATTATTAAGTATATCTTGTTCGCGCACTTTAATTTATTTATTTGATAAAATTGTATTAAAATTAAAAATTAATTAATTTTACAACTTAAGACATTTTTTTATTATTAAAAAATTACAATTTATGAAATTCAAATTTTATATTTTAACAAGTGAAATACTGCAACACATAAAAAAAAGAAAAAAGAAAACCAAAAAATTTGGAACAATTTCGATGGAACACAATTCAAGAATCAATAAATAGTGTTTTTTGTTGCTACTTTAGGTTAGACTTCAATAAAAAATGAATAATAAACCCTTTTGTCTTTATCGATGCTAAAAATATTATCCACCAGTGCGGGTCCCATACAACATAAGCTCCTCTCAGTTGACGACATTGCCATCTTGACATGTCGTATTAATGATGTTTCATGTACGTTTTTGTCTACAAATATACTTATATGTACCGTACGTAGTGCAAAATGACACAAATCATATTTCTCTAATTAAAAATAATTTAATTTTGAATTTTTTCTATACTTATAACCATGCAATCCGAGTATTTAAATCACAACTTTTTTCATTAATAAAATTTTGTCTCAAGTCAAATGATAATAGAGAATATAGTTAAAAAAAGAGATAATATATGTCCTCCAACTTTTGGTATGCACAAACAGACTTTTAAATTTATATAATATTAAACAAATGACACAAATTTGTTTTATGGGACATAATACACATAAAATATGTGTGTTTACTTATTTAATTTTATATAAATTTAATTATCTATGTATGCGCACTTAAAATTGCAAAATATAAATATTAACTAGATCATAATTAAAAAAACACGTTACACTATCTAACCACACAAATATTTCTACCATATTTATTAATTCCTTCTGTAATTTGAAATAATTACATATCATTTCATTACTTAATAATTTTATATAAGATTTCAAGTCAAAAATACCTATATACATGCATATTTTGTCATCAGATAATTAATATAGGAAGAAAGGCAAGTGAGAGAAGTAGAAAGGCTAGCAAAGTATTAGGAGGGAGGTGTACGAAATGATCTACGTATCCATAGTATATGCAATTACACTAAGTACATATAAGAATCAAATAAATTCAAAAATATAGATGAATAAGAAGAGAAAGTTACGAGACAGAAGGAAGGCAAGCAACAGGGACAAATACATACATTTTTACTTGAATACATTATATTTTGAATAAATTACATCTAATTTTAACTTCATATATTAAAAATACATACATCTAGCATTCAAATTCTAATAAAATTTGTAATATTAAAATTTATTCTAACTAATAAGATTTAGGAAAAGGTAAACAAAATAGACCTAATTTAAAATTATTTACTCTTAATAGATCCAATCTAAACTATTTACTCTTAATGGACCCATTATCCACTATTTACCTTTCTACCCACTTATCCCTTTTTATTTTGCGTGTCGATGTCATGCTGACATCAGTTTAAATAATATGAAATAGACTCTGACGATATATATATACCATAGCGATATCATATAGAATGAACTCAATCTTTTATGATACTCTAGCGGTATATTGATAACTAATTAGAATATATGATATCTTTTTTAAGAAATAAATAAGAAACAAATAAAAAAATTATTAAACTTTAAATTAGTAGAAAATATATTCGTTATATACTTTATTGGTATATTTATATCATATCGATATCATATATGATTGAGCTTAACCATCTATAATATCCTATTGATATATATATTTATCGTATTACTATATCATATAAATAGGCGCTGACATCAACATAATATCAACACATAAATTTTAATATTAAAAAATAAAAATTTAATAATATAAAAAAATATATAAATATAAATAATTTACTTTAACGGGTACAAATTCAATTTTCCCGTTCTAAACCCCACAAGGCCAAAACTACAGCTAGACCCAGTAGTCATACTCATTACTTTCCCCCAACTCCCAAATTATTTTGTACGACACACGTAAGAGCACTACTTTCCAGAATGTTTACTCACTTACTCGTTATGTTGTTTCACCACGCGCCTTAATTTAGATGGACATTTCAATCTCATTAAAAAAAGTGTTTACCCGACTTTTTATTAATTATAGTTTAAAAATTAATCCTCAAAATATACTAATAAAATATAAATAAGTGGGGCTAGATTTTCTTATTCTAATGAAAAATAACGAATCCCTATTAATTAACAAGAGTGTGTAAAATAAAAACTACATATTTTAAAATCATCGCAAAGTTTATATTATTCTATGTGATGATGACATTACAAAGTACTAAGGAAAAATAATGAATCCCTATTAATTAACAAGTGCGTATCAAATTAAAACTACATATTATAAATTTATCGCAAAGTTTATATTATTTCATGTGATGATGATATTATAAAGTATTTTCTCCGTCTAATTATAGTAGTCTACTACTAATTTAATATAAGAATAAAAAAAATAAATATAGAAATAATTTATCAAATCATTCCTTGAATATGATAGTAATAGAACATTGATTACTATAATTAATGATAAGGATAATATGAAAAGTTAAAGTAAAATTATCTTTTAATTTTTTAAAATGGAAGAATATTATTTAACATCTATTTTTAATATTATGAACCAGTAAAAATAAAAATAAAATCTAAAATACTTAAGCAATGAAAAAAATATAATAATTAAAAAGAAATTTGAGTTATCTCCCTCAAATTTCTTTGAGAAAAAATATAAATTAAAAAGAACATAGGTTGATGTATTTGATCCTTATTCGATCTTATTGAAATTGTTTATAAATGTCATAAGATTTTATTTTATCAGTTGATAAATATCTTAAAACAAACTCTTGAGTCACCTTATTATTCCAAATGTTTTTCTTTTTTAACGGGCAAGTGTAGAAAACATAGAATGATTGATGCGACAGTCTATTTCTTCTGTCCCTAATAATAGTTATTACATATGAACGTTTGTGTTATTTGATTATTCAGAAAAAAATTTGTAGTTCCTTCGGCTCATTTTATGTAATATCTTTTGATTTAATACAATATTTAAGAAAAACATAAAATTTTTGAAACTTATGGTCAAAAATCATTTTGAGATATTTGCGTGGTTGAGAATCATTTCATTAAGGATAAAAGGAAATTTCAAGGTTAAATTAGAGTAAAGTAATATTCTTTTTGGATCGGACCAAAAAGGAAAGAGTGTCACATAAAATGGGACTGAGGGAGTAGTAGTTAGAAGGACTGGCAGAGCCAACATTTTTGTTAGGTATTCGTACTTTTAGAATATGGATGAGTAATTTTTGTATCAAGGACGTTTAATAATTGATATATATCAAAATATCTATATTTGATCTATATATTTAAAAAAAATTCTGACCACGGGTGTTCATCTGACCACTCTTCGGTGAATACAGCTCCACCCCTTATTACAAGCAATATTCAAAGCTACTTACTTAATTACTGTCCATTATATTTTAATTGAATTTATGAAGCAATGAGCACATATTAAGAAGAACATTTAAACACAAAATTTAAATCATACTTTCTTCTATTACCCTTTGTGAAGTTATAAATATATAGTGTAATTTATCTGCTCGAAAATATAAAACTTCAATATATGAAAAAAAAATTTCAAACATTCATCTTGAACTTTGAACAATTCAACTGTTTTAAATCTTAAAAAAAACTTCAAAAGTTTAATTAATTTGGGACGGAGGAATTTAAAACAAAGAAAGTGGGACAATTTGATAGGTAAATTGGTGATCTAACAATAGGTACGTGATGATAAACGAACAATTTATAAAGGAAAAAGACTCAAACATAAGATCATTTCATGGCAGATCTTTTTTAAATAAAGGACAAAGAGTTGATAACAAGTAGGGTAGGCTTGTGACTAGAGTATTTTGTGAAATGCTCCAAAGAAATATAGGCAAAGATTTCATCACTTTATAAGATATAAATATTAATTTGTGTACCAAATTAACTGGTATTTAAAGTTGTATAAGATGGTATATAATATAAATTTGGTACAATTTGCGAAAAGTTTAAAAAAGATATTGAATATAATGACCTTAAAGTGCCACAAAATCAGACACATGGTCATATTTCTTTCATAAAATAAATGCTTACGATTTTAAGTACTAAAATTCATTGGTCCGATAAAAAATCAATACTAATATTATTCTTTTTGTTCACTTTTATTTATCGTTATTGACTTATTGAGGTCAAATTATATAAATTCTGATTAATATTTTAAGATATATTTTTTTATTATATTAATATGAGAAGAATCACAACTTATAATATTTTTCGTATAATTTTCGACCATCTAACTTTTAGATTTCAAATATTAAATTTAGCTACAATTTAGCTTTGAAGTTTAGTTAAGTTGATCTCAAAAAGTGAAATAGTGGAAAGTAAAAGTGAACAGAAGGAGAAATTAATAGCGAGTTAATTTTTGATATAATCATTAGCAGTGGTATTAATTCTTTAATACTCTCCCATTTAAAAAAATGACTTACTTTGTTTGAAAAAGAATGATCTCTTTCTTCGTTTGACAACATTTAAATTTTAACTTTTCATTTGACACGTTTAAGGCGACAAGAGACATTTTGATACATTTGACATAACTTTAATTTAAAATCACAAAATTTAAAAACCTTCTATATTTAACATCGTGCAAAGTAAAACTAGGTCATTCTTTTTTAAAAATAGAAGTATAAACCTGTCCTGCTTTTCATTTTGATATACTTAATACTAATTTACTACTACTTCATTCAAAATTTGATAAAATTGACTATCATAATCAACTCAAGTAAATTACGAATCGATCTCAAAATAAGAAAACGCACACCATTACAAGAAATGAGAAATTAGCAACATATAACATTTCGCAGATAAACAATAAAAGTTTCATTCTAATTCCACTTAGCTACAAATTATAAGAAAATTCAACTAGTTAAAATCATTTTTATGACGACTTAAACAAGACAATTTTTTAACAAAATGTTGCCAGCTAGAAGTCAAATGTCTAAGAGTAGTACTTTAATTTTGCCTTTTGAACCTTTTTACCTATTAATTTCTGCAAAGTAATCACAACAGAAATTGACTACAAAAATGTGGTAAACAATTTGTCTGATCCTTATTAAGTGGAAGTTGAAAGAAGAGAACAGAAAAAGTGCAGCTATGGACCTTTTGTAGAGCAAATTATTAGTGGTAATATATAACAATATCAAATATGAAACTTTAAAGTACTGAAGTGCTTTTAATTAAATTATGAGTACTAATTTTGACTATCTATATAAAATAAACAAGAAAAAGAGACCATTAAATCCTAAATATTAGGCTAGCAAGTCTTTTTTTTGGCCTTTTTACAACTTTTATCAATTGCAAGTAATTAGTTTGACATTCCCAATAGGGTTTTTGACTGCAATTGTTCTTTTCTTCTTTTTCCTTTTCTCTTCGTATAACAATAACATCTGCATACGTTCTACATTTTCAGACCCTACTTATAAAAATTTTGTTGGATATGTTGTTATTGTTGTCTTCGTATAAAAATAACATAAACGTGTGCAATGCTACTTCTTTAACTGTAATCATTTGTGTTCATACATTTTTTTCATTCTAGATGTTCGATATTTACATTAAAATCTAATTATATATATTCAAATTCATCTCACATAGGGTCCCCACGCCCACCCTCTTATCAAAGAATTTTTCATACTCAAAATTTCAACTTGAGACTTCTGATTAAGGGAGTAGCAAACCCATCTACTGCAACACTCTTAGTGGTGTGTGTGTATATATATACTAATCCAGATTTGCACCGCGTAAGGCCCATTCAGTGAAAATGCTCCCTACGAAGAATTTTTCATACTCAAGACTTGAGTCAAGATCTTTGGTTAAGGAAAGGACAGTCTCATTCACTCACGAGTAAAAATTTTATTGGCGAAATATGAATGAACTAAATTTTTAATAGAGTAAAGTTAGATTTTTTTCCTGCGAAGAATATATAAGGATAATTTCGAATCTTTTTCTCTTTATACAACTTTTATTTCATCCTTTAATCTTAAATAGGTATTTGCCTACAGCTTATGAGATTCCAATTTAAGTTTTGATCTAAAATAAAATTTTTAAATGAAATTTGTATAAAGTTATAAAATCCGAATTTTCTACAAGTAGTATTAAAAATTTTAAATTCTGATTTTAATTATGTCAAAATGTAAAATTTGGCTCATTGGTTTATATTTTTCTAAAAAGATCATCCTTAATTTTAGTTTTTACAAAAAAAAAAAATCATGCTCACTGTATATATCATGTGAAAGAATTATATTAAGAAAATAATTAGCTATTATTGTTATCGACTTGCTGATCTTTGTAAAAATGTGTTTTTTAAAAGTTTGCATTATAAAATATAATTTTGCAACATATATATATTTACTAAAGGAATATGGAGATGTGCGATTCATTGATAAAATTATATAAGAGTTGAAGAAGTCTTAGTAATTTTCACAAATTGTAAAATTTGATGTTTATGAAAATAAATACTTCATATATTCAATAATGATTGTTTGCTATTAACTTGACATAAAAATTAAAAAATAATATATGAAAGAATAAGTTACCAAATTATTCCCATGAAGTAAATATAATTACTAGATACCATGTATCAGAATATTCAAATTAATCGCATAAATAATATATATATGTGCATATATCATTATTGAGTTCTTACTTATTATTTTTAATTGGTAGGGGTATTTATTTTTTCAGTATATGGTTTGGCATTAAATTTGTAGAGAATATAATTTTTTATTTTCATATTAATTATTATGAAGACATATTACGTAAGTCATTTTTTTCTCAGTAAATCACTACATATAATTAATTGTCACAAAAAAAGTTGCATTATTAATTAAAATATTTACTACGTAGAGGTAGAGAGGATGTTTCTTGAAAACCCTTAGTTCAAAAATCTATAAGTAGAATAATCTAGATATGAGAAAACAGAACGGATAGAAAAGGAAATAGAAAGAGCGACTAATAATGAAAAACACATGATACTCTGCACATACGATAGTAATAACATATATAACACGGCTGAAGACAACACATGATATAAAGGCACGACTAACCCTCCTATCTTAATAATACTCCACGGCCAGACATCACCTAACCTTACTAACCTATTAATCTGCTACTTTGATTCGCGACCTCTACACCTTCCTATCTAAGGTCACATCCTCGGTGAGATCAAATTTTACCATATCTTTTCTGATCACCTTCCCTCAATACTTTTTCGGTCTGTCTTTATCCCTCCGTGTAACTCTTACATCCAACCTCTCGCACCTCCTAATAAGAGCATTGATACTTCTTCTCTGCACATGTCCAAACCACCGCAATCTCGCTTCCTTTATCTTGTCAGCCATAAGAGCCACCTCTAGCTTCTCCCGGATGGTTTCATTCCTAATCCTATAACTCCTGCTATACCCGCACATCCACCTCAACATCCTTATTTCTACGACCTGCATCTTCTGAACATATGAGCTTTTTATCGGCCAACACTCCACCCCATACAACACAGATGGTCTAGCCACTATCCTATAGAACTTACCTTTGAGTTTAGGTAATATCTTCTTATCACATAATACTCTAGAGGCAAGCCTCCATTTCGTCCATGCCGTCCCAATACGGTGTGTGACGTTATCATCGATATCACCACTACACAGGATGATAGACCCAAGATATTTAAATTTTCCTCTCTTGGGGATAGGTTGAGTGGCAAACCTCATACCAATGTCTGCTTTATCTCTCGTAACACTGAATTTGCACTCCAGGTATTCTGTCTTGGTCCTGCTCAATTTGAACCCTTTGGATTCCAAAGTGTGTCTCCAAACCCCCAATCCATCATTAACTTTAGCCCGATTCTCATCAATCAGTACCATTTCATCTGTAAATAGCATACACCATGTAACCTCCTCTTGAATAAATCATGTCAACTCATCCATCACTAAGACACTGATGAGTTATCATGATTCTCTTTACATATACCTTTTATCTTAAAATTATTACTCCCTCCGTTCCATTTTATGTGGCACCGTTTGACTTGGCACAATGTTTAAGAAAAAAAGTAAGACTTTTGAAACTTGTAGTCTAAAAATCATTCTTAGATATTTGTATGGTTGAGAATCATTTCATTAAGGGTAAAAAGGAAATTTCAAAGTCAAATTGTTTCCACTTAGAGTAAGGTGACATTCTTTTAAGGACGAACCAAAAAGAAAAGGGTGCCACATTAAATAGGACAGAGAGAGTATATATTATTTTTTAGAGTTGTGTACTTAATAATACAACATACACATAATAATTTTTTATATACATTTATTCTTAATTAACATGATATACACGTGCAAAACACATGGAAAGCACGCACAAAGCACGTACAAAGCACGTACAACTTGACTAGTATTTTAATAACAGGTTATTAGGTGAACCGATAATTTATTAAAAATATAGTAATTTACAACTTAATCCTATATAAATATCAAATATTAATATCAGTACCTTGTTGATATCTATGTTTGTCTTTTGACCTTTAATTTACGGTTTATAATGACTTTGAGTCCACAACTTTCCACTATATAAAACATCCAAACCGAAGTAAAAACCCTATTTCTCCTTATTTTCTCTTTGTAAAATTAGAAAAATTCATGTAGGACGAAGACGGCCGTAGTGGCGATTTACAACGACAGAGGCAGTGGCGATTTACAACGACGGTGACGGCGATACTGGCGATTTACAAAGACAGCGACAGTGGCAACGGAGATTTACAACAACAGATACGGTGGCAACGACGATTTACAACGACGGAGACGGTGGCAACGACCATTTACGACGACGAGGACGAGGGTTAGGCGACAGCTAAGGGCGTGCAAATTGTGAGTATTTTTATTCCTTGATCACACTAAATGAAAATTTTGCACTAAATCGGTAGTTTGATTACTCCCTTTCTCGATTTTTCTTCTGCTTGGATCTTTACCTTTTTTTGATTTCTCCGATCTACTCCGTTTTCAATTCATTGATAAAAAATACACCCGATCCAAAGCGAACATCCTAATCGGGGTTAGATCTGATGAGCACTCGATTATATTCCTTTAAAATTATTTTTCCTTTTTAGTAATTTTTTTTAGGTTTACTTTGAAATCATCTCATGATTTAGCTGTCCGGTTATATTTTCTAAGCTTTTTTTTATTGATTAACTCAATCAAATTGATAAAAAGTCGAATCAATCAGAAATCGAGTCGATCAAAAATTGAACCGATCAAAAATCGATAATTCAAAAGTTGAATCGATCGAAAATTGATAAATCAAAAGGTGAACCGACCAAAAATCAATAAAAGTATTTTAAGAAAATTGTTAAATCAAAATGTGAACCGACAAAAAATCAAAAAAAATATTTTATTAATGTAATTGTTATTAGTTCAATATATTTAAAAATTAAATTTGATAATAGATAAATTTAAATCAGATCAACCGATACACACTCTAATTACTGATATATAAAAATTCAGTAGAAGAATTTTAATACATGTCTTAATATGATCAAAGATACAATATTTTTTAGAACTTCTTTTATCATAGCTATGGAGGATGTTTTAATAAATAAATAATTTTTAAAGAAAATTATGCAATGTATACCAATCATAATACTTTGAACAAAATACTATATAAAAAATAATATAAATATCAACATATCTACTTCCTTCACATACGATACAAACAATGTGGCATTTTTTCTGTTTTTTTTAGATAATAAATTAGAAATCTTTTTAGCTGGAATATTTTGTAGTGGGGCGCGTGAAGTAGGAAATTGCAAACTGCGCGTGGTCCTTTCTCCTCCATATATCGAATCTTTGTTTCTGAATTCCCTCATATTTTGAGTACACGAGTGAGTTGTCCTACGCTCCAACTGTATAACACTTACGCAAACCAAATAAATAAAAAGAAAGATTAAATAAATAATTAAAATAATAACGAACAATAATGTATACTCGTGTAAAGGCAAAGTCAATGTTATAGCTTGTGTTTCGCTTTGAATTTTATATTTTATTTTAAAATTTATTTAATATGAATAAACTTCAAATTTTGACACTTTCCTCATTATATACATAATTTAAGCTATTTTCAATTGACCCCTTGACAAAATTAACCAATATAAAAGAAAATATAATAATAAAAAGATCATAATAAAAATAATAAAATAATAATAGCAATAATAAATATAATAATAAAAGCAAATGGTAATATAAACAATAGATAATAAAAAAATTGAATGATAACAAAAAAAATTAAATGACAATCAATTTTTTTACTAATTTTTTATTCTAATTCAGTCATCACAATAGGATAAGAAATTAACAATAATGTAATAATCTGAGTATTATGCATCCGTTTCATTTGTTTATTTTGCTTTCTTTCTTAATCCCTTTTATGAAGAATTTTTGACATGTTAAAAGACATAAAATTAGAGAATAATTTGAATAGTTTAGATTTAAAATTATAAAATAAAAAAAAATCATAAATCATACCAAAAAATTGAAAAGAAGAAAGTACAAATACTTTTTGTTATTTTTTTTATCTTTCATTTTGCCTTACAAACAGTCTACAATAAAAATATAAAGTAAAAGTATGTATAATAAATCATTATGATTAAGCCTACTATTTATTTATTTTTTGTGTCGTTTAGCCTTTGTTATTTACATTGGGAATGATTTGATTAACTTTAAATCTGTGATTAAAAATTTTACATTAACAAATAAAATACTCTCAAGAAAATAATTCATATTCATGAAATTTTAACACAATATTTATCATTTCATCAGAATTGATCACGAATTATTTAACTTACTTTTATATGCTCGGTAGAGCACTCATCTGTCACTATCAGACTTAAAAGAATAGGCAGAGCTGAAAATAGGATAAATTGACACCTCCCTCCCTCCTCTCCCCCCTACTTCTCACACTTTTCCAGCGGGAAATAATAGAAAACACGCATAAAGTGCTTTCTTCTCTTTCTCTCTCTTATTTTCTCTCTCTACAAAAAAACAAATCCCTCACCACTCAAAACACAAAAAACTCAATCTCTTCTTCTTCAATTTCCATGGATTGTTAGAGGAGCTTCAGTTTTCCTACTTCCTACTATTTCTTTGTTAAAGCTAGGTAAATTTATTTATTGTGTTTTTGATATTTTCTCTAGCTTGTTAAAGCTAACCATACCTTTTTCTCTCTACAACTATTTTTTTTCGTAATTGTTGATTTTTTTCCTGTTTGTGAATGATTTCTGTTGTTTTCAGATAGAGTAAAAGATGCGGAAGGTATCCATAGATGGTTTCTCCATCAGGTGAGTGAGATTTTAGTTTTTTTTTTAAAATTTTTTTTGCTTGAATAGTGATAAGGTACTGGTACTTTTACTTCCATTTTTCTTTTGTGTATAATTGTATTTATTGTGGTATATACTAAAAAATAGGGAGTACGCTGCGAAGATGAGGAGTGTGAACGTGGTGAAATGCTGGCCGTTGGATGATTCTACAAACGAAGATGATGTGAGAGCTATGTTACCTCCAATTTCAGCGAAGAAATTCAGCTGGTGGAAAGATGCACTTGAATTGGAGGATTCTGATGATGTTGTACCAGTGGCGAGGATTGAAACTGGTAGAAAAATTAAGTCAGTTCAGGGAAAACCAAGGGTTCAGAAGAAGAGGTCTATTGTTGACATTTTCGCTGTGGCGCCACAAGTGGAGAGAACCGACGGTGATGCTGATTATTACGATGATGAGGAAGACGAGAAGAACGGTGATTGTGCGGTTGTTACTGAAGGGAAAAAAGAAGTTTCTGATCGGAATGTTAATGCAATTGGAAATCGTAAAAGCAAAAGGAGCGCTGTAAAGAAGAAGAATGAAATGATTGTGAGCAAGTTGAAGGAGGTGAAGAAAACGATGAAGGGTAAGAAGTTTAAGCAAAAGAAGAAAGTGAATAGTGATTGTCTGGATCTACTAATCCAAAAGAAGGTACGATTTTATGAAACTTCTTTATCAGCTAAATGCGTATTTCGTTATTATTTTTTGAGATAATTTTGTAAATTGTGACTTGAAATGTATCCGATGCTTGATGAATTGAGATTTTAATGTAAAATTTTGTGCATAAAATAACGGGGTTTTAGTACAGTAACTTAGATTTTGGGTTGGTGGAAGTGTAATTTGTTGAACTATGAACTATTCCAGTAAAACTAGTGCTTGAAATTTACTGTTGAGAAAGCCGGGTAAATTTGTATGTTTGTTATTTGTTTGTTCTTGTGTGAAATCTGTTAGAAGCACTGGCATTTTATGAGTTTGGGTATCTTATTGTGGATCATCAATGGCTTTTATGCTGTTTCTTCAGAAATCTGAGATGTCACATTAAATGTGCTTGTCATCTCATGAAGCGTTTAGTATTGTACAGAATCCCATATTTTATGGTGGAAGTTAGACGATTTTGTCTAAATAGTTGGGGTAGTTACTAGAGTAAGCTTGAATTAAGCCACACAATTGGATACTTAAAGTCCACTATTCACAGAAGAGGGATTTAATCAACTTCTGTTTTGTGTATTCGATCTAAGAGATGAAGGGGCAGTTTACATTCTTTTCCATGATGCTAGCACGGTTATTGAGGGGTTTGATTTTTTGGGTCCAAGTAATAACGTTGAAGAACTATTTGTAATTTGTTGCATAATCTATTCATCAATATAAAAAAAAATGATGGGTTTTCCTCAGTGATTAGTGGCATATACTTGAGATGAAAATTATCAGCCTTTCAATTTGCAATATCTCCCAGATAAAATGTATTATAAGAACTAGGAAATTCCAAATTCTTTCTTATTGATGTTTATCGTTTCCTTTGGAACTAAAGTATAAATTTTGCAATATAGCTGTATCATAAAATTTTCTTGAGGAAGTATGCTCCTCATAATTTTGCTGTATGGTCATTGTCAAAACTGAGATTTGTACCGCAGACACATATACCTCTATTTTCTGCCCTTGTTTTAAAGATTTTGATATAAAATCCCTCTTGTAATCTAAATTTTATAAGTTTGTTTTATGGTACTTTTCTTACGCTTTCTATAGAATGCATCACTTAGTTATATCTATTATGGAGTTTTGAGTGATAATGTAGTATTCACAGATAATTGGTGAATTAAGATGCAGCAAGAATTGCATGCGTCTACGAGAACGTATATAGCTGTGTTCTTTGACTTTCTTTCTCTCTTTTTTTTGCTTTTGTCATCTTCTTATGTGATTAATTATGTAGCTTTCACTTTCTTAAAATTTTTTAGTTCTTTTCTCTTTTGGTGAATTACTGAATGTGTGGTAAATCAGCAAAAGGATATCAACTGAATACTATCATGCTAGTTGCAGCGACTTTTAGTTCAAGACATTCTGCTTAATGTCACTTGATTATTAAATTGCTTTATTTGTTCCCAAGGTTTTCTGGTTTGAAACCTGAGCCCAGTCACTGTCTAAATGAAAATGCAGTAACTCTCATGGTGGCTTTATTTGCTATATATG
Source organism: Solanum medicagineum (assembly GCA_026153255.1). Taxonomy (NCBI): domain Eukaryota; kingdom Viridiplantae; phylum Streptophyta; class Magnoliopsida; order Solanales; family Solanaceae; genus Solanum; species Solanum medicagineum. The sequence continues at coordinate 11,197,849 of JAPFFP010000099.1, forward strand.
GTTGACTCATTTTGCTTGCAGGAGAAATTTGACAAGCCCGAAGTGGCCAAATCATTTTCAAAACCAAGTTGTTCACAGCCCAGAAAGAAATGTGAGAAGGACATGGCAGATTGTTGTCCTAACTATGTGAGGCAACCACACAGGAAACGTTTGATTTCAGAAAATAAGGCCAAAGGTCTTACTGATTCCAAGTCAGCGGATGACCAAAAGATGACAAATCCAGTTTGTAGCAACCACAAGAAAAGGACTAAACGTTTTCTAGTTGAGAACTCGACGGGTGGCATTTTATCTGGTCCTACTGATGCAACTCTTTGCAGGAACCAAGAAGGTGACAAACATGTTACCTCAGGCAAGTAAAGCATCTTCTGTTATATGTTTTTTCAGATACGTTCACAGTATATATTCTTACCTGGTTTCTACTTTCATTGTATAACGATGCCACAGAGAGAGGAGAGGTTCCACCACTTGTGCAGGAGAAAGGAATTAATGAATCTATTTTGAGTGCTAGAGAAAGTGAGGTTGCTGTTCAACCTGGATCTCCAAAGAGGTTGTCCGTCGTGCTTAGTACAGCTGATGCTCCTGGTTTACTTAGGCACAATATCGGTACTAAAGATAATTCATCTGAATGCCGTGATGTTTTTAATAAAGTCTCTGATGGAAATGACAATTTAAAATCATCCGGAAGAGGCTATGGGGTGGCATCACATGGTTCACAGAATCTCTGCAATTCTGGGTCTCTTCATGTGCCTCAGCAGATGTATAACCATCAAAAGAACGACCAAATAGT
>JAPFFP010000099.1:11213900-11245058 GCA_026153255.1 Solanum medicagineum
GAGAATATCAATAAAAATGAAGCAACTATTGTCTCTACTATCACGTAACATATTTCATATGTTTCAATTTATTTAATTTATTAAAAGAGAATATCAATAAAAATGAAGCAACTATTGTCTCTACTATCACGTAACATATTTCATATGTTTCAATTTATTTAATCTATTTGGCTTATAATAAAATTTTAAAAAATAATTTTTTTAGATCATATAATCTTAATAAAGATATATTAAATATTGCAAATATCCTTTAATTTGATAGACTCAAAGATATCATATCAAAACTTTAAAACTAAAACAAATGAAGAGAATGTGATTTTTCACATGAGATCAAAATATTAACTGACAATGAAAATAGAAAATCACAATTGATTTTGATATCTTGTTGAGATCCTAATTATTTTAAATATAACATTAATCATAAAAAAAAACAAAAAATTATAGAAATACACATATAATTTCGACTCTTTTAAAAAATGCAATACTTATTGATACAAATTACAATTCCTACTTTTCCATGTATCATAGTTAAAATTCATTAATGCTTCTACCTTTTTAACATGTATAATTGATTTTGATTTTTATATATAAAAAAAAGATTTTTTAATTATTTTGAATTATGTCAAAAAAAATATGAAATTTATATAAATCGCCCAAAAAAAATCTTATTCATCCTATCAACGCGATAACAAACCGCCCATGCTTCATTATTTTTATGAGGGCCCACCATGTCGTATTATTGGACATACATTCCTAGCAAGAAGGGGACCACCTATCAATCTCATGAATTATTTGATGACCAAAATTAATGCCACAATGGAAAGGCAACGTGTCGTCACTTGATTTTTTATTGTAAGAAAAATCATAAACTTCAATTTTTTATAAATTTTATTTAAATAATCAAATTATAATTGAATCACAAGATCATATAATAAAATATCTGATTAGATATAATTTAAGACAATACAATAGTTAAGTAATTTTATTTTAGTATATAATCAATTGAAAATAGTTTCTTGATAAGAGTAATTGTATATTTCATCATCTCCAGTCCTTATTTGTTAAATTTTACGCTAAATATTTCGTCATTATTGTTACATTAGTCATACAGAATATACACATATATTATACATAAAATATATATTATACAGAACATATACAAAACATGTATAGCTGAGGTGTATAAATTTATATATACTTCAATCATATTAATAAATTAATTGCCAAAAAATACATTTACATAAGTCTCGCCAGAAAAATCTCCAATGTCGAAACTTGAAGACTTCTTGGGCCACCGCCTTAACGTAAATGACAAAGCCCAAAAAACATGTACTGCAAATAAATTACATTTATCATATTTTTTAATATATTACGTTTGGTAGGGAGGAGAATGATTTTTAACTTTTGTATATTCGATTGGTCAAGATTTTTCTATAAAAATAAGTTCCTTAAAAATGAAGGAATAAATTCTTTCTTGGAAATAAGAAATTGTATGGGAAAAACAACTCCACAGGTAATATGAGAAAAAATTGTATATAGTTGTAATGATATGAAAAAATAATTACTAATAACTTATAGTACTTATGGTATGATTTTTGAATATATATGTTTTATTTGTAAAATATTAAATAATCAAGCTCTCGAAATTAGTCAAAAATAGCTCTTGTGAATAGCAACATAGCTAATAGTCAAGTGAATATCCTTTATCTCATATTTATAGTCAAATCTTACCTCTTATAAACACATATTAAACAATTTTAACACTAACAAGAATTTTGACTTTATCATAGCTTGAGAAGCGGAACCTTGACAGATATTTTGGGACAAAGAGGGAGTTGCAAGTCAAACTAAATAGGTTAATCACGTTTAGCAAACTAATGCGACCTAATTGTTGTCAAATTGATGAAATTTCTCTAATTAAGCCACTAATGGGAGGACCACAAGCATTAATTAACCTCTTGGGCCATGTTAATTAGTAGCAAGAATATTTACTTATGCTAATTAGCTTTAGTAATGCCAACTTAACAAGAGAAACACAAAGAGTAAAAAAAAGAAGGTTAAAGCTAGTTTAAGAAAAATATTTGAATTCCAAAATGATGTTTAATAGCTAGACTTTCCTAATTAGTTGATTTAGACATATCTACATTCTCACAATATTTTCAAAACGGTATTGACCAAAATTTGCCTCATCAAACCTGATACATTATATTTTCAAATTTGGAAAATAACTTGTTATCTATTTTTCAACTTAGGTTTCATTTTGAAAATGCATTTCAACTTTGAAAAGTACAATCTAATTTGGACATTGTTCCAAATAATATTCACAAAAAATATTTATACCTGATGTAAGACTTATTCTGTCGTTATTGAAAATATTTGCATTAAGAGTTTATGAATCTCATTCGTTATAGGTTAGACTTAATTCCATGGTATACGAGTTGTGATTTATGGCCGTACAATGCCTCTATCATAAAGTTCAGGTGAAAGTATCTTATTGGTTTAGTTTCTGGATTAAGTTTACTAAGGTCAACTTCAAAGCAGTCCATGACTTATCAAATTAAAGGTCTATGAATCTTTCCGATGCCACCCTTTTTGTGTCATTCCAAATCCAGAGTAAAAAATTAGGCCCATTTTACTGAATGTTGTTAGGGTTGAGGCCACCATAACGGGATCATCATGGCAGGATACTCACTGTTAAATGTGTTTTCAGACCTAAAATATTATTTTACTCCCAAAACTTCTCCAAGGTCAGGCTAGAGTAAAGAAGAGGTGATTTTGGCTTTTTTTTCATCTATTTTCTCCTTCAAGGTAAGTTCTTCCATCAATTTAACACTTATTTGATTCTTTAATCCTTAGAATAACATTAGATTGATCATGATGGAAGCAGAAAGTTAACCTAGATGAAATTTTCCCGTGTAAAGGGAATTAGTAGGTTGAAATTTCCTGGTGCATTATCATTTTCAAATTTGAAAAATAACTTAGTATCTGTTTTTCAATTCATATTTCACTTTGAAATTATGTCTCAACTTTGAAAAGTGCATTGAAATAATATTCACAAAAAATATAACTGAACACAACTTTACTTTCAACTCCAATTTCAAATAATCTAAATAAAGTGAACATTAAAATCTTTCTTTTTTAAAAAAAGTGATTTATTTTAAAACTTTCGATGTTGTAGTAACCTCATTGCAAGTTTCACTTTGCATCTTTTTGCTTGGTAATTAGTGATAGAGTAGGAATTAATTCCTTTATTTTTGTTTTAAAACTTTGTAACTATATGACAATCCTGGACTTAATATTTAAGTCCTTTTGTTTTCTTTTTTTTTTTAAAATAAAAATAAAAAAATTCCTTAGGATTCTCAAATTGGCTTGTGATGAATAATATAGAAAATGATTTTGATGGGAAATTAATTTCTTGATGTACATCCTAGTTAAATTCATTTTGGATTTTGACAAATATATATTTTGATAATTTCTATTTCATGGATTTATAAATTTTTATTTATGACAAAGCATAATAGAATTGCAAATTTCTTGAATGATGCCTTATGTGGCGTAGTTGATTATGAAAGATAATGTTATTACTACTATTATTATTTTGTTTGTTCGTGAAATACAAAAGTTCAATCAATATTCTTAAAAAGAATATGTTTGCGTTCTTCTAAGCCAAATAATTTTTCATATTAATTTTCTTATAATATCATTGTCAGCCGTTCTAAAGAGACAAAAGAAAAAAGAAGAAAGAAACATATCAAAGAAAGCAATACTCGCAAGAAATTTTGGGAGATTGTTCAAATAATTCTGTTCATCGTGTATGACTTAAATAGATTGAAAAAATTACCTAATATTTTTGTCTCTCTTATAAGATGACCCTTCTTAATCGCAACTGATTTTGTTTTATTATATGTCTTTCAAATTCTATAATACTATTAGTTAAAATGACATGATTAAATTAGAGGACTTTATAATATATCGTGAAAGAGCCCTCTTTGAATTTGTTAAAATTAACATTTAATTCGTAGAGATTTAGCAAAGTAGTTAGAAAATCCCCAGGCCACAAATTTGGCTTTCATGATTCCATTTAAATGTTTTTGGAATATTAAGGACAATGAGGAAGAAATTGAAAACATATTTAATTTGTTGATGAATTAATTGTATAATCTAAAGTTTCTACATATCTACCTCATATATATGGTACTAGATATCGATTCTTGCACTAGCGCAGGCCCAATATCTGTTATTTTTTTTAATTTTCATTTAAGTGATATAGATAGAATCTAGAGAGTTAATTAAATTTTTTAATATGATTTTTAAATTATTAATATTGTAACGTAATATACTTTTTAGAAATATTTTGAGTCAGTAGTTATCATTAGTAATATTTTTTAACACTAAAAATAAGATAAACAAAAAGAATCAGAAAAAAATTACGAATATACCCTCAAACTGCTCATGTTGTGCAACTTAAACTGCCTCTTGTATATAAGTAATTAGGATTAATTGCCCTCCTAACAATTCTTCACAGTCGAAAGAGTATTTGTTTACAGCCATAATTTTCTATTGAAAGGTGGGGGCACCAGGACAACAACACATGATGTGTTCATTAATTCGAATCCTGGTTTTCTTGAAATCAAGGAAAAAATGAAGGGGAGAAAAAACAATTTTAAGGGCTCCCACTAATTAATCTAATTAGATATTAATAGACGAAAAGGAATCAACTATGCCCTTAAATTACGTAAAACAAACAAGTACTACGCTATGTTCCTATTATCCGTTTATTAGTATGTTATTAGTTGATTGTTACCCCAAGGTCTAGCAGGTTAATGTTCCCGTCTAATGTATTCATTGCTTAGTAATATACATGGTAGAGGTCTATGTCAAACCCTCCACCATCCTCGGGAACTCCGCATCCTGGGTGGTTGGAGTTTAAAAAAAAAGCCTTTTCTTGATCTTACAAAGCAAAACCAGGGGAAAAATGCACACTCAAGAGTTCAATTATTATCGAGTGTCTGATATTCACATTACTATTCAATTATATATGGATGACCCTGAGATATGAAATTCAATCATAGCACTTACAAATAGGGTATACCTGGAGTTTGTGGAGGTGTGATATATATGTCCTTTAGAGAAAGTGACCCTAAGATAGATAGGTATCCACTGGAATAAATGCAACCCAAATAATTTAATGGTACCATCTACCTGAGAACATGCAACCCTAATATTATGCCATATATTTCATATTTCTTACGTATATATAAGTTTCTTTCATATTACTGAATCCAAAATTGGAAGCAATAAAAAGGAGCTACTAATAATTAAGACATAGTAAAACTTGAGACGGTGAAGAATTGATTTAGATCTTTATTTACTTTGAATATTCGGAGTTAATTTATTGGATTTAGCCGTTTAGTAAATGTGAATTCTTTGATTTCCAGAAATGAAACAATCAAATAAAAAACAAAATTTCAAGCCCACAAAAAATCGTATTTTCTTGAAAAATTTATTTCATATATTTGTTCAAAGTTTGAATTATTTCCTCTGAGGATATGGAACGTTGTTATGCAATATACTGACAATTGAAATTAATTGCGAAACTTCAATAAGTTCAACTAATAGAATAAATTTACACAACACTCACTATTTTTCTTAAAAAGACTTATGCAATGAAAAGAGAAGAAATATAAAATTTTTGTTTGTTTTTAGGAAGAAGAAGAATCCTATGTTTTCATTTTTTCAGCGTGTCAAATGAGGCAAAATCTCTAAAATTTTATAGTTATTGATGGTGGATCCAGGATTTAAAGTTTGTTAGCGCTCATCTAGCAGGTGTATTTTAAGGTAGGAGGGCAATGAGAACCAAAACAACCCATAGAATTTTCTTGTTCAGTGGGTGTTTATCCTTAAATTTATACAACTTTTGCTTATTTTCTATGTAGATACACAAAAAAAAATTCGAAATTAATGGGTGCTTGAGCACCAAACACAAACAACGTAGATCCGCCCCTGCCAACAGATGTGAAGAAGATGATTATTGGGAAAGGAGGTGACTATTTTGGTTTTAAAAAATTAATTCAGTGAATTTTAATTAAGTAATTTATTTCACATGAATTAATTGTATTCATCAGTTTAAAAAAGAAAATAAATTAGTGAAGGTTAAATTTTATCCAAAAATTCATCAATCAAATCATTTGTCATAATTAAAGACAAAGCCAAACTGAGTGAGTGAAGACGCAAAAGGAGTTTCTCTGCTCAACTCTTTATATTTAGAAGGAGTGTTTCTATTTAAAAGAACAAAATATTGCCTCTTCATCGCTAATGAAAAAGAAAATTGAGCTTTACTTTAACCAGATATAATTAGGTGTGAAAGTCCCTCAGCAACCCCTATTAAAAAATAATCACAAAAATTCAAATATTTATCTATCCAGTCATAGGGTAGATCGACAACCACTCCTTCAATACGAAATAATTATGCATCATTCGCATATTAATGGCCGTTTGGAATAGGTCATACATCAATCCTCTTTCTCAAAAAATATTAAAAAAATAAAAGAAATCTGTGCATCAACACTTGTCATAAAAGGATCGAACCATAATAAATGAGAAACTATTATAAATATCGAATGCAAATAAAAATTTTATCATGTGAAAAACGCTCACCTAAGTCTAACTTAAATCTTTGTAAATGTAACAAAACAAACCTAATTAAACAAAAAATGGTATTAATTATAGGTAAAAGTCACAGGTCACAACCTAATTAAACCCCCCACTATAAAGGATGATTTTAATTTAGTTAGTGGGGAGTAAATTTTGGCTGCACAAGATAAAAAAGTCTCACACAAACATATGGCCCTAGAGTGATAGATAGTGACCAAATGTAGCAAAGTGTATCATGAGGTTTTCCCTATCCTTTACCATAAATGAATTGAGTAATGGGTGATGGTGAATAGGACATCACATGGGAGTCTTATTCCTATGAATCACAATTTCAAGAGATCATGGAAAAAAAAATAATCTAATAATTCAAGAGAGAGGAGTACTACTTTTAGGTATGGAGACTTTTTCTTTTCTTACTTTCTTTCTTCATTTAATCATAAAATATTCGAAATTTATTATATTTAATTAGTCAAGATTTTTACTAAGTAGGTCTACTAAGAGATAAAACATTCTAATTGTCAAAAGATTTGTCGTTCTTAGTAGTTACATGACCGCTAATAAAGAGAGGAGGGAGGGGGGGGGGGGGAGGAAGGGTCTGATTGATCATCTCACGCGTATCTTGTTTGGACTTTCCACAAATAAAGATAGTGTATACGTGTTGAATCCTCAAATAAGTATCAATAATATTGAAGGGTTAGAATAAGCACTCGATTACAATATTTTAAGAATCTGAGCAATAGTTAATAGTCTCATAGCCGAAGATCAACTAGGAAAGTAGAGTAGAAAGTGTGGTCAATGATAGATTCAATATAATGTCTTATCTATGGGTTCACGGAAACTAAGTAGCTTTAATTCATATACACACAATATATATATGCATTAAAATTTTATAAATATTTCATTATTAATCCCAAAACTTTAAATTTTAGTTTAGCTTTTGGCTATTTTTCAGTAGAACATAATAACGGAAAAAATAGAAAAATCTTAGTTGATGACTACCTCAAATTTCACATTATCTATGAGAGTTTGATTCTCCACCTTATAATCTCTTTCCTTTTTCTGACTTCCCTTTAACCCCATACTTTTTTATCAAATCATTAAAAATAAATAATTACAACCTTCAACAGGCTCTACATCTGCAAAATTTAAAGTAAAAGAATTACTTAAAAGGTTTTGCTAGTTTTGTATTTCTCTACTCTATTTAAACTGAAGGTTGACTGCACTTGCAACAAACTTACTCAATTTCCATTAATTGTCACTTTTCAAAAGAGACTCTCATTGTCCCTTTTTCCCATACTTTTAGAAAAAATGTATAGTTAAATGGAGTTTGATCAAAATATACACCTAAAATTTTACACCCTCTTTGGTACTTTCCTTCAATACCACTTACCTACACCTCCTTAAAAATAACAAACAAAAACTATACTCCCAACGTCTCATTTTATCTGGTATCCTTTGACTTGACATAGTGTTTAAAGAAAAAAGAAAGACTTTTGAAACTTGTGTTCTAAAACAATTCTTAAATATTTGTATGACTGAGAATCATCATTTCATTAAGGATAAAACATCAATTTTAAAGTTAAATTGTTAGCAATTAGAGTAAGGTGACATTTTTTTTGGAATAAATTAAAAAGGAAAATGTGTCACATAAAATAGAACAAATAGAGTACTTTATTTTTAATAATTTATCCGTCCTGATTTTCTTTTACACGTCCAGATTCTACTACACTATGTAAGTTAATGTTATTGTTGTTGATGATTTTCTTTTACACGCCCCGAAAAAATAATTCTCCTTCCGTTTCAAAGAGAATGATCTGATTTGATTGGGCATGAAATTTAAAAAAAATAAAGAAGACTTTTCAATGTTGTGATTATCAATCAAAGTTATATATGTCAAATGTACCAAAATATCTTTTAATCTAGACATTAAACATGTCATATAGGAAGTTGAAATTAAAATACTGTCAAGAAAAAAGAGTAATTCCTTTTTAAACAGACTAAAAAGGAAAGTAAGTCTTTCTTTCTGAAACAAAAAATTAAGTAAACGGAATATTTAACTGTTTTATCGTAAATTGATATTTAAGCAATTATAATATCACGACAAGAGGATTTGAGACGAAAGGAATAATTTAGTAGTGTATAGACATACACTCAAAAAAATAGCATTTTAGTTGGACGGTCCAATTTTTTCCTATCTATAACTACCATTCTGCTTGTTCAACTCACTTCCATTTTCTGCAAGCTCTCCTGTTTCAAACCTATACAAAATAGGAGCAAATTTCAAGAGGAAAAAAAAATTAAAATTCTCTAGGTAGATTTTTTTTTTCTTTCTTTCTAATTTCTTTACCTTATCCTTGCTATACTTGCTGATCAAAACATCACCAAAAAAAAAAAAAAAATTGAAAAAATCAAGAAGCAAAGTTACAAGATATTACCTAGTACAAAGAAATGTTTGTTTTGCTTCTTTTGGATGCTACACATACAAAAAAAAATTATTTTTTTTCCTTAAGTATAGTTTTATTTATATGTAAAGATCGCGATATTTGTTTTTTTCAGGAAAAAATGGTTTTTCCTAATAATCAAGAATTACTTGTTGATGAGTCGTCTTCTCAGTTGAGGAAATCAGGTGGCGGAGGAGGAGGAGGAAGAGGGAAGATTGAGATAAAAAGGATCGAAAATACGACGAATCGACAAGTTACGTTCTGCAAACGCAGAAATGGGCTGCTTAAAAAAGCTTATGAACTTTCTGTTCTTTGTGATGCTGAAGTTTCACTTATTGTATTTTCAAACCGTGGTCGTCTCTATGAATATGCCAATAACAGGTTTGTTTCTTCAGTTTCTTTGCAAGATCTAGTTTTAAACCTAATCAACAAGATGTGCAATTTGCAGATTTTTTTTGATTATTTGTCTTGTGTGTTTTGATTTGGGGAAGTTTTTTAATCGAGGGTTGCTTAGTTGGTAAGCACCGACCTCCACCTCCAGAAAAAGGTAGGAGGCGGTAGGGGGGATTTTTTTTTTCATAATCAAAAGTTGAAGATTAATCGATCTATGTCAGTAAGATATTTTGTGTGGATTTTTGTTTTTTGACATAAGAAGGTGACTAAAGTGTCTAGTTAAAAGATTGAGTTTCTTCCATCACAAAGATTTGCTTGTCTAATCCTTAATTTTCTTTTTATTTTGGTTCCTTTCCTTTATTAGCTTCAAAAACACCATACTTTCCTTTGTTGCTTCTTTGATTTTAATTTACACCTAGATCTGGTAATTCGAACCGTAAAATCAGTCACTAATGCTTGTGATACGATCATTTGTCTTTCTTTAGAGTATGATTCAGTCTAAAAATGTGCATAAGCGAGATGCTTTTAAGTATCGACTATAAAACGATGTATTTGTTTGAGAAAGATAAAGTTACAAGTAGGGTTAGAAATTAAGTTGAAAAAAATCAAGGTTAATTCATTCTACATTAATTTTTGTTTTTGGCATCTTTGCTAGGTAGTAGAGTAGTAAAATTTTCTCTCTCTTGCCATTTTTTGTGTTTGTCTGTAAGCTGTCAATTTATTTTTCATTAACTCCTCCAATTGATGCTTCCTTAATATATATAACATGTCATTTCACTGAACACAGAAGTAATAGCCTATCAGATTGCAGATTAGGGTTTCAAGTACACCAAAAGAATCAAGTGGCCTTTTTCAGCCACTTCTCTTTTCTTGTGGGGTGGGGTTGTTATTGAATCGAAAGTTAAGTTATTCAATTAATTAAGCTAGTAAAATTTTTTAGGAAAAAAGGATATTTTTTAGCCCGTCAAAACTAAATAAGAGTTATTTTTACAAGAAAGTAATTTATTCAAGAGTTGCTAGGATATTAAGCATCCCACACTTTCAATCTTAAGATTGTGAATTCAGTCAACAAGTTTCTGGAGAGGGATTTAAAAAAGGGCAATTCATTCTGCCTTTGTTTTACCATTATAGCCCCTTCAATAATAGCGATAGAATTTTGAGTTTATGAGTTATACTTTTTTTTAACTTTATGAAAAATTTATTAGATATGTTATTATTTTAATGAATTATAAACTTTAAAAATATTTTATGAAATTTTGAATAAATTATTTATACATATATTAAATGTATTTTAACCAAACAAATAAATCTTAGGATAAAATTACCAAATTTTGTGGAACCCATAGGTAAAACTGTATCTCCACAACAACATACCCAGTATAATCGCACAAGTGGAGTCTGGGGAGGGTAAAATGTACGCAGACCTTTACCATTTTTTACAGAGATAGAGAGACTGTTTCCGGAAAATTCCCCTCTATCTCCACTAACCCATCCATGCTTTGGAGGTAAAAGATAAATAGTCCCCCTCTCTTTGTTTTGGATTTGGAAGGCTGTACAACCATACAACAAGATTAATATTTTATTTCTTTTTAAAAAAATACAAGTTCATAAGAATTCGATAATTTTGAATTAAACCTTGTCTATTTGTTAAAAATTAATCCTCCTCCTCTCCAATTATGCCAAGGGGTGTAAAGCATGATAATCAAATTAATTACCCTGCTATAATTTCTTGAAATGTGGGGTTAGGGTTTCATGTGATTATGAGCATAGAAATCATATCATAGGGAATTATTAGACACGAATATTTGGTCATGTTGCATACGTATTTTTCAGTTGTGAGCAAAACAACAAGAAGATTTTGTCATATATTCCTTTCCCAATGGGTCAAAAAATATCAGATTTTCGTTGCAAGCATTTTTGACAAGCCAATTTTTTGACGAATTTTTGTCAAAAAAATAAAAATCCTTTGGAAATTTATACTTTTTACGCATTTACTATGCAATATCACATAAACTAAAACAAAGAAAGAATATTCTTTACGTATTAGTGTAGTTCCTTCTATTTACATATATCTCTAAGTTCTAGCTCAACTTTGACTTGAATATGACACTTATTACTTAATCTAGTGGGATAATTTTTTTCGATATATATTAGTTCAACTAATAGTTATTATCTCAAAAATTATTTTTTTAATTCTAATTATATTTAACAAATGAAATGACTTTCTGAGATACTTGTTCAAGTTTGTTTGGCCTTTTTTTGACATGATACGACGTTTATAAGAATGAAAATACTTTTGGATCTTGTCGTCTTAAATTAAAAATATGTCAAATGTACTAAAATATTGTTATTTTTTAAAATTAAGTGACCATATGAGAAATCAAATTAGACGATTATAATAAATAGACGAAGAAGATAGATCTAGAATTTTAAGTTAATGAGTTTTGAATTTTAGAACATAACAGTTTATTGAATAGAGAATAAATTAATATGTGTATGTGAATTTTTTAACACGAATACATGAGTAAGAACAACTTGTATTGTAGATTTACCCCTAGTTTAGGGTAGGCTTACATTTTAGGTATGATTTTTTTTTTTAATTTCCTTATATTAATTTCTTTCTCAGCCATTACAAAGGTGGATCTAAATCATTATAGGATTTTGTTCTTGCACAAATTTTATATGTAAAGTAAAAAATTCATAAAAGATCGTATTTTGTGAACTGTTACTGTTATATATTTCTCCCATTTTAATTTGTTTGTCTTACTTTTTGTTTAGCTTGTTTAAGAAAGATGTTTACTTCTCCTTCTGACAACTCTTTAATTCCAATCTTTCACATATCATGTTTAAAATCACAAGATGAAATAATATTTTGGTTCATTATCTTTAGTTTAAGACCATAAATTGAAACATGTTCTTCAACTTTCTGCCAAATCGAAACCAAGTAAATAAATTTTTTAAAAAAAGAAAAATATTAATTTTTCTCAAGATTTTAACTTTCATATCTCAAATCCGTCCTTAATTTTAGCTTTATGAATTAGAGGTGGAACCAAGACTAGGAGATTGAGGGATTCTAAAGAAGAGAAAAATATTGCAAAATATATTTTTGTAATATAAATACAAAGTTTATGAAAAAATTTATTGAGTTTATTTGAACTTTCGAACTCCCAGTTAACTCCGCCTCCGTCACGAATGAAGCTAAAAAAGATAGTAAAATTTTTGGGATGCTGTGTGATAGATGTCAAGGTGGGTAAAAGGGTTTACCTTAGGGTATTATGTTATGGGTAAAATGAAGAAACATTGTAACCAATCATGTTGTGACAGGAGACAACCAATCACTACCTCGACCAAATTAAGGTTACAGTTGCTGTTTGCTTAAATTCCTCTCACTGTATAACTGCAGAAAACTTAATTACGCTCTTCTATCTTTATTTGTTTATATTTGATTTAATTTAATATATATTTTTGCAAAATAATAAATAAAAGCATAATTTAGTATAGATAAGTTATTAGTCATCTAAATATTAAAAATAAATTATCATTCAATGTTTCAAATCGAAGAAATAAAATTTAATAATTATTTTTACTATATTAGATAAGTAAAAATAAATGGAGAAGTAGTACATATTTCACTTGTTCATCTTTTTAACCCAGGGGTAATAGTAATACTCGAAAATCACAATTTCCAAAACCCCTCCGTCAATTTTATTTATTTACTTTTAACAAATATTTATTTACCTTTGACATTTTTGACCTACTAATGTAGAGAAATAGGCAGAAAGGTAATTACTCCCTACGTTTGTAAAGAAATTGACTTTTCATTTTGAATTTTAAATAGTATGTAAAACAATTACTCCTAAAATCTTATAATTTTAAATATGCTAATTAATCCTTATGATGATGAAAAAAAATATAGCTAGAGTATTATATTATTCAGAAAAATTTGTTCGAAATCCCTTGCCAGCGAAAGTAAGGAATTTGTCTTATGAGTTGAGCTTATAGCATCGAGTATACCTAGTACAAAATACCTCTCCTTTAGCTATTACATAAGAGCAATAGTTTGCTCTGTATGCACCGGTGCGAAAGGGAAGCACTGCAAGTTCCCTTGTCATAAAAAAAACAATATTATTCAATTCGAGATCTTAACAGAGATTGTCCTTCACTTTTTAACCATGTCAAAATCACCTTAATGCTATTCAAACTTTTTGAAAGATTTATATATACTTCTAATAATAGTCATTTCCTAATTTTTCATAGTACAAAGAAAACATCACTTCATCCTGAAAGATACATTTTTGTTTTAGGTGTTTATAGCTAGGTGATTTATAAAACAGTTTGTTTAGTCTTACAAGACATATTTTACTTGTGAAATTAAGGTTCGTCGTATTTGCTTTCAATATAATTAAGCAAATAAAAGTATAAATCGAGAAATTTCGAATAATATAAGGACAATGTTAGTTAGTTATACTATATGACAATTTCACATGGAATTGTGTGACCTAATATAAGATTTGTTTTGTTGTGCAGTGTTAGGGCAACTATTGATAGGTACAAGAAACACCATGCTGATTCCACAAATACAGGATCTGTTTCTGAAGCTAACACTCAGGTATTTTTTATCTTTATTTTATTTTTTAAAGCAAATGATGTAGTGTCTAGCAGCATTTTATTAAAAATAAAACTATATTAAGAGGAATAAGTACAAGTAAGCGGTACTAATCCTAATGAGGTAACTAACCTCTACCTAAATTGCTTAGAGTCTTCACTTTTGATGTCACATCCATGTTGACACTGTGTGCGGGTATGGGCGTGGGTGTGAGATTCGTGTCTGATTTGGTCAATCGATTTTGGATATACCTTTACCAAAATTGACGGGGGAAGTTTGGATAGTCCTAATGATTTTTGTAAACAATACAAAAACTAAAGTGAATTGAATAAAATGAAATACTTTTTATATAAAAATTTCTCTGTCACTGCTTTTCCTGTAATCTCCTTCTGAGATTCTCCTCAAGTTCTCCATGTAATATCTCATAATTTAGGTTTTATCACGCTATTTTTAGATATTTTAGTTATATATTTAGACAAATCCTTGCACCCGTATCCATATATGGATTCTATCTCCAAATTTTAAAAATTTGATCATGAAGGATCCAACTTCTAGATCTACACCCGTATCGGACACCCGCACCTGAGTCTGAACAACTTAGACCTCTACTAACAAGCATGAAGAAAATAAGAGCTAGATAGAACTAGATATTTTGTGATCATCGCAGAGTTTGTAATACACTCTATGATGATATTACAAATAAGGATGCTTAAATAATACAAAAATATAATAACCAAGAAGAAGGTTAAGTTATCAACTTCAAATCAACAAGTATGAAGAAAATAAAAACTAGAGACGAACACAGAATTGTTTTAACTGACACAACTTTTATTCCTCAGTACTACCAGCAAGAAGCATCCAAACTGCGGCGACAAATCCGAGATATACAGACTTATAACAGGTACACTATCCGAAAAATACTAATTTTTGATGATCTTTTTTTTTCCCTTGGAATTACAGGATGGAATTTTGAAATTTAACGATTTTTTGACAGTGACAGAAATTGTAATTTAATGATGAGACTTATTATGACTTTTTTTTTTAAGGCAAATAGTTGGAGAGGCTCTGAGCAGTTTAAGCCCTAGAGACCTCAAGAATTTGGAAGGGAAACTTGAAAAGGCTATTGGTAGAGTTCGTTCCAAAAAGGTAAGTTCAAAAAATATTTTGTAAGCTGAGTTCACTGTTTACTCATTAGTATTACAAGGCAAAAACTGACGTCTACTTTATGTATTTACAGAATGAATTGCTCTCTGCAGAAATAGAGCTCATGAAAAAGAGGGTAAAACTACTAATTCATTTGCTTTATTTTTTTATATACTATGAGTCTATGGCAAAAGTTTCTGGTGGGTCCGTATGCACTACATATTTTTTTTTATATTTTTAACGGAAAAAGGTTTAAAATGTCCTTGAATTATTAGAAATGGTAGAGAAATATCCTAATCCACCTTTTTCGGCTAAAAATACCTTTCACATCCACCTTTGGGGCCTTAAATGCCCTTCGATTATTTATTAATTATTTTATACACATGGGTGGATTTTTAATTTATAAATCTATTTAATTTGGGGCGGGTTTGAGTCTAAATATGGGTGGATTTTCAATTTATAAATCTATTTAATTTCAACCAAAAGTTAGGTGCCACGTGTATAAAATAATTAATAAATTTATTTAATAAATAATCGAAGGGCATTTTAGCCCCAAAGGTGGATGTGAAGGGCATTTTAGGCCCAAAAGGTGGATAAAAAGACTATTCTTGTACCATTTCTAATATTTCAAGGGCATTTTAGACCCTTTTTCGTATTTTTAAATAATTGTGGTGTTTCGGTCAATTTACAATCACCTCAATTAATTTTATGGGATGCTCGTCATCTCTCATTTGCAATAGGTCGCCTAGTGTTTTCGTCATTTTAACTGAGATCTCATGATTCTTTATCCACTTTAGTGACCGCTTAAGTCACACCCTTGACTATAAAACATGAATAGATCATTAACTCAACCAAATTTTTAAAATTTTACTTTCATAAACTAATTTTATCACTTGGCAGGAGATTGAGCAGCAGAACGCCAACATGTATCTACGAGCAAAGGTCCTAATCTTTCTTTATGCTTTTATTTATATATGTACTCCTTGTGTTATAGCTCTATTTATATGATTTTAGTACTGTGCATTTCGCCATGTTTCATAGTAAAATTTAAAAAATGAAATTCAAAGTAAAAAAAATGTTACTATTTCCTACAAATTTTAATGTGATAGAATATAAGATGCAATTTCAAATAAAATACGAAGAAACATAATTTTATTGATAAACAACGTGATACAAATTTGTTTCTTCCTTGTTTCTTCTCTTCTGAGATGTCTCCATGATTCGAGGGTCGTCAGTAATGTATTTCTCGAACGTAGGATGATTTTGACCTCCTTGAGCCATATTTTGACCTCTTTATGAATATTCCCAGAATTATGGGATATTTGAGATCTGATCTCTTTATAAATATCCTAAGAATTTATGGGATATTTGAAATGCCTTTTTTAAAAGAATATAATACCTTCATATAGCTAGGGTTTAGGATAGAATAGCCTCCAAGAAACTCTAACGGTAATCCAACATCACTAACTATAATTCAACGCGTTTTGCAGAGTCCCATAAAATTTCACTATCTACTTGTTAATATTTAAAAATTCCATTTGTATTTGGCCATGAATATATTTGGAGTTGTTTTTAATTTTTTTGTGAGTAACATGGAATGACAAAAGTGAAATCACCATCTAAGTGCTTTTCAATTTCTTGAAAGTAACTTGGAAATCTAATGGTGAAATGTGTTTTTGAGAGTTCAAATCTAGAAAAAAGTGAAAATTTTTCATGTTAAAATACTTGTAGCTTGAAATTTGATCCTTGAAAAAATACATATGTAACAGATAGCAGAGGTAGAGAGAGCACAAGAGCAGATGAACTTGATGCCTGGAGCAGGAGGAGGAGGAGGAACGGATCAATACCATCATCAGCCAAATTATGAAGATGCTCGCAATAACTTCCTGCCTGTAAATCTCCTGGAACCAAATCCTCATTACTCTTGTCGCGATGATGGAGACCAAACTCTCCAGCTAGTGTATGCTTCTCTTCCTTCTTAATTATAATAACATTAGTTAGATTCATATGAGTGGTAAGTTTTACAAAAAAAAAATTATGTTTTAAGGTTTTAAGCATGTGTTGAGACTTTTACCATGACTAAAAACTTGTGATGGAGGGAGGTGTGAGCCTTAAGAGGGAGTTTCTCGGATGTTAAGCGCCCCTTACTTCCAAACTTAAGTCGTGAGTGAGCTTTTATCACTTGACTAGATAGAGTTGCTCGTATGATAAGCACCCCTCAGTTCCAACCCTAGGATTCTAAGTTCGAGTCATAAGAAAAGCAAGAACGGTGAAAATTCCTATGTTATATTATAAGCATATACTCTTTCTGTGTTAATTTGTTTGTTTTATTTTCATTTTTAGTCCGTTTAAAAAAGAATGACTCTTTTCCTTTATGGCAAATCTTTAATTTAGATTTTTTGCATGACATATTTAAAACTATAAGATTAGACACTACGGTACACTACATATATTTAGTTCAGGATCACAAGATTCAAAAGTTTGCTTTTATATTTTTAAACTTCGTACCAAGTCAAATCAGACAAATAAATTGAAACTGAGCGATATATAATTAGCTTAAAAGAAGTTGGTTTGGTCATATCTGACTCTAATTACTTGGATGTTGCTTCTGTCAAGCTGGTATTCCTCTTACTTAACTAGGTAGCTATTGGTATGACGAAAAAATAAGTAATTTCATCATGTATTGGTCTGGCATCTGCTACCTTATTAACTTCTCTGAAGCAATGGCTAATTTGTGCATTAGCTTGATTGGATTTTGTATGACAAGCTTGTCAATAATGAGGAGGTCTACCTCCATGACAAAGTTTGTGATATAAAATTTGCGGAAGCCAGCAATACCACTTTCTTTTTATAAGAGTTCAACGTAATGATCACAAACACATTTGAATTATTATTTTTTTCGCAATTCAATTATCAGTTATTCCCTTTTCCTACATAAACTATCACCAATTGGACCATTTATGTATTAAAACACACCTAGTTAAATAGATGGTGATTGTTCAGATAGAAAAGGGAACAAATAAAAGTTGACCTAACTAGTTTGGAGGTGTGCTTAATATATTGAAGAACTACTGATAGTTGAAGTGTGAAAGTCGCAAAAAAATAATAGTTCAAATATGTATTCGAGCATAAACTCTAAAACTTCAATCACTGATGACTTTGCACCTTTCTTGAGAAGATTTCTGCAAAACAACTTGCTTCTAGATTAGATTTGGTCTCAATCTCTCCACCATTTAACATACTGAAGGCTGAGGCTTTGTTATATCACAGCTTGAATAAACTAATCTTATAATAACTTTAATAGTCTAAAGAACCTGGAACTTCATTTTAGGGATATCGAGCTGCTTTTAGTCTTCACTCTTCATACCTAAACCAGGGTCAGAGCTACAGCTTTGCCCACGGGTTCAGCAGAATTCAATAGTTTTGGCTCGAAGGGTATATTTGTGTTCAATATTTATCAAAAATGTTTTGAATATTTTTGTCAAAAACCTAGTAAACAATATATGATGCATCATTCATAGTGCTACCATAGAAAATACTTTACTTGAAGACAATGATACATTCCGTGCTTTTGACCCAACTCAAACCCCCCCATAAACTTATTCAATGGTCACCTTAACTTTTTTTGGTCCCAAGTCTTTGGGTTTGCTATTTTCAATAAACATTGGTTATATTTCTTAATGGTATTTGTAACAGTTAATGGTTTACAGATGAGTGTTCTTAAAGTAGTTTGTCTAGGCCTAGACGTACGGAGCAAGACTTTTTCGGAAAAATGAACTTGAATAAGTTTGTTTTTCCTAAAGGAGTCATTATTTTCTAGCAGGATTGCTATATCATTTTCAATCCAAGTATTTTGGATGCTTGAAAGTCCCCCTAACACGAAGTGATTTAAGATTCTTCTTTGTAAATGATGACTGGTCATGGTATTTATAACCTTGCTTCTTTTTCAACTAAATTATATCTAGAACCCATAAACTCAAAATCCTAGCTTCGCCCCTACCTACGAGCACACCTATCCTTTCCTATTCTTTAATATACAACAACAGGCATCATCTAACCTCATTCCTATGCTCAAAACTTTTCTACTTTTTGTCTTCATTTGTATGTTTGTAAAGAGACTGTCAAAATCTTAATGAACGGGATGTTCGGCAGAACCCAGTAACATTGGCGTGATTTCAAATTCATTCTCATAAAATTCTAGATCTGCCTCTAGTTACGATCGGAAGTTTTATGAAGTTTGCAAAAAATTTGAGAAGCTTGTATTGTCATGTATAGCTAGCCAACAATATACCATCATATCCTCTTAGAATTTAAATTTGAAACAATGTCGAAGTTGAGCACTTGTGCAAGATTGGTAAAATGCATGATGGAAAACAGATTGTCACTGAAATAGTAGGAAGCTTCCTAATATTTTCTTGTGAAAATACTATGATTTTTTCTTTTTTGACTTATTCAATTAAAATATTTATGGGAATAGCTACTGAATATCGATTTCTAGTAGTGCTTATCTTCAAAAATATTTAATTGACTATTTGTCCTGTCTGGTGTTATCTCTGCAGCTAATAATGTTGGAGCAGGTTTTCTGAAATTTGGGTCTTCCTTCATCTTCAGAAATGTGTACTACAATTTTTAACCTATATATAGTGTTGTAAATCATAATTATAACTATTGCCACTGAGATTTTTAAACTGTTTATCTTCAAGCTATATTATTCAGTCATCTATTAATTATGGGATGAAAATCTTGTTTGTTACATTATGTCTCCTTCTATATACGCATTTATAATTAAATAAATGCTATTGAACTATACACCAAGCTACTGTATTAATTTCTTTATCTTTATAGTAGAAGATGGGAGTTTATGCTTTAAATTGGTCCTCATTACATCAAAATATATAATGTTTTAGACAAGAAAATATTAAGGATGATGCCAAAAGTATGATGTTGAAACATTATAAAAATCATTGGCAGCTTTTGGAAACTTTGGTGTGTGTGTTTTTCACTTTATAAAAATAAGTAAAGTTGCATATGCTTGAAATATTCTTCAGAAATTCTTGAAGAACTTGAGAAATATCTTGGCTTAATATCTTAGGGAACTTTGATATTTGCTGGTTATACATGGCCAAAATTTTCACTTTAAATGGCATATTCTGAAAAGAAAAACTATTAAAGACTTTCATATGATTTACATGACATGAATGAATGGTTCCTCTAAGTTCTTCGTAAAACTGGAACTAGATGATCTTTTTGTATTGGTTATTCTGCAGCTCTAACTCGCTTTACGCGTTGTTTCACTTCACTGCAAGGCTATACAAACAACAACAACAACATAACCAGTAGAATCCCACAAGTTAGGTCTGGAAAGAGTAAAATGTATGTAGACCTTAGAAAAATTGTTTTTGAAAACCCTCGTATAAAAAATCAAGCCCCATAAGCAGAGGATAATAGATATGAGAAAAAGGGAAACAAGACTTATAATAAAAAAACAAACGATATTATGTAAATACAATAAAAGTAACAAATATAAGACGAATAATGATAACACAAGATATAAAGATACGAACTACTCCTCTAACCTACTATAACACAAGGCCATACATCAACATACCCCTACTAGCTTATTAGCCTTCTACCTTAATACGCGACCTCCACTCCTTTCTATCTAATTTCATGTCCTCGGTGACATGAAATTTCGTCATATCTTTTCCGATCACCTCCCCCCAATATTTCTTCCGTCTAGCTCTACCCCTCTGTATAACCCCTAAATCCAACCTCTCGCACCTCCTAACAGGAGCATCGGTACTTCTTCTCTGCACATGTCCAAACCATCGCAGTCTTACTTCCCTCATCTTATCAGCCACAAGGGCCACCTCTAACTTCTCTCGAATATATAATCATTGAATGTCATTCCCAAAAACAAAACTAAAAAAATAGTATCTCCATAAATTTTTAGGGCATTGCTTTAGTTTATCCTACAAGAAGAACAGGAAATGAGCTACATTATATTCAGTAGGAAATTAGGAACAAGTTCCTCTAAAAATACAAGATATTGAAAAGGAATTGCCTCTATCAGATTGCAGTTGACCTTCCCCCTCTTTTACGTTCGGTTTAGACAACTTTCTATTATAGGCGAAATTAAGCTACATATGACCTCAATATGGAGATGCAGAGAGTCTTAAAAGAGTAGAATCAAGATATTATTATGTATATATTTAAGAAAATCTGGAAAAAGACTTTTACAATACCTATACCTATAAACCTATTGCATCTCGAAGGTTGTCAAACATCTAGTCTGAGTAGTATATGGCATGCTAGCTTCGTCTATACAGAGAGACTACGGTGTGGTCTGATCGGAGACTGAAGGCTGTACCTTCTTCCCTCCAACTCAGAATATATATCAAGGCTAAATTCTGATACATTTCTCGTTGAGAGTGAGACTTTTGTCCCCTTAATCGTTCACTCCATGATCCCGCATTTCCTAATGAACTCATTTGACATATTTACATGGCGGCTCCACAAGCTTCGTGTCTCAGGGGCCCCAATCTCAAGCCATGGCTTGGCTGGTCCACTGAAATGTATAACTGCTACACCTTCCAGTATAGATTCTGCGACATTCATAATGGATCGATAACCTAAACCAGCAACGTGCCATGAAGAATCAATCTGGTGCACGTGACCCTCGAAAGCAATTAGAGAAGGTGGAAGTGCTCCGGGATTCCACAGATCAAAACCAGAGTTCAGGTTCTGTAAGATAGAATTAAGAGAGGTCAGTGTCATGAATCCTTGAGACATCGTTAAGGAAGCTGCTATAACAAAATAAGAAGGCGAAAAAAGCACTAGATTTCCATTGGATTGATTGTTCCTTTGTGGTTTGAGAAGTAAGCTAACATATTATTGATAAATCTTAGCATTAGCAGGAAACCTGTCTGAAAATGTTTAAGCTAGCAATCATGTAATTTCACATGATAGAAGACACAAAATGCGCAACTTGAAACATTCTGCCAAATTCCAAAAAAGAGGATTCTGGTTGTGCTTTAGATGTTATCTATGTAAAGACAAGCCTGAGCATATCAATCATTTATTTCTGCAGTATAATCTTACTGACCAGCTATGACACCTCTTTCTTGAATGGTCGGACTAAAATGGAGCATGCCAGAGTGTACTCGTTATTTACAGAAATTTCAAGAGCATCAGAGGCAAGAACTCCGAACAAAGAAGATGGCGCAAATGATTCCGGCTTGCATATGGTGGACATTTTTGAGGAAGCAAAATGCTATGTGTTTTAAAGATAAGGGAAACTCTATTCAGGAGATCCAGATAAGGTGCTAACTTCTTTTTCATTTTTTTGGTGTACATAGAATTTTGTAGATGATGCTGAAGCAGTGATTTTAATCATAGAATCCCTTAAGAGTAGGAAGGGATATACTTCTGGATCTTATAAATATTTTTCACAGAACCTCCTTGGTGCCATATAATAATATACTTGCAATTTTTCTCTCTCTATCAAAAAAGGGAAACATTCTGCAGAAGCAGCTTGGCATAATGCACTTCCCAGGTAATGATGAAATCTTTGTAACTAATAAGCATTGAACGAATAACAATGCAGTTTATAGTTTTGATCTAACTAATTCTGGTTGAACTATACTTACAAGTTTAAGCCAGTGATGGTAAGTTGCAGTAATGTTAGTCTCCCTCCAAGCCTGGAGATCAAAGACATTCATTCCATAAAGCCATCCACAACGGTCATAATCCAACTTAGATGATATAATAGGACTCGTAAAATTAAAGTAATCCTTGTACTTTCTTCCAGGGCAACAGTCATCTCCACAGCTTGAGTCAAAAGCTGCACCAACAACTTTCCCACTGAGATCCAGTTCCCACAGAGACGATAAATCATGCTGTACTACAGTATCATCGTCCAAAAATACAATCTTGTTCAGGTCTGGGAAAAGCTGTGCACCCATGAAATTATATAAAAAATCAATTATTCATTGAATGCCCGCGCTGAAGATTATCCTTTTGTCAGAAAAAACAATATTTGAATTAAGCTATTACCTCAGGGATATAGATGCGAAGATGATTCAAGAGGGATGTACAGCTAGGCCGTAGATGCTGCAACTCTTTTTCATGTTCATACATGTTCGGAATATTTCCCCTTTTCATGCTGTCAAGCTTGTGGCTACAGATCAATCGATGAATCTCTATCATCTCCTTAATCCCTATATTAACCTCATGAGACCAATCGTACTGATGCAATCCTCTTACTTCCAGGACAGCTGAATTTATGGAGTTTACAGCAAACCATGCATGCATTGCAGTGTATGTCTTCTTATCAGTAACTATATGAAACACCAATCTTTCTGGGATACTTGAGCTTTCAATGGTTGAGGAAACTACAACAGACACAGCAAGTACATTGTCTGTTAAAATAACTACATGATGGAAGGAAGGGTCAGTGAGCCGTGAAACATATTGGGGGGAAGGCAAGCGAGAACGTGCAGCAGCATTTTCAGCATATTCTTCAGCTAACTTGAGGGATAGACAATGTATGACCTTTGGTACACCATGAGAAGCTAAATGCCAGAAAATAGACTCACGTTGCCTAGCTGATTCTACCATTTGCTCCATCTTCATTATCTAAACAAAGGAAAGAAACATATACTTAATTCAAAAGGTGATAACAATAAGACGGTGGTCCATTTAAATTGACATGACATACTCTGTAGTCAAGAGAATTGCAAGGAGTTGAAGAAAAAGAAGTCAGTCACTTAAAGTTAATAAACTTTTGTTGTTTCCAAAATGTCGCTTTAAATTTCTGTATAGATTAATTCTTCAAATGTACAACTTAAATTGAAAACAAAAAATATGCAACCAACTGTTGAAAAACATGCCCTGTTGGCTCATGAAGCCATGCCATGCAGTGAATTTTAGAGTCC
The DNA here is from genome assembly GCA_026153255.1 of Solanum medicagineum. Taxonomy (NCBI): domain Eukaryota; kingdom Viridiplantae; phylum Streptophyta; class Magnoliopsida; order Solanales; family Solanaceae; genus Solanum; species Solanum medicagineum. Next base: position 11,238,074 of record JAPFFP010000099.1, read on the forward strand.
CTCAGATAGTTGTTATATTAGGGCTGATGAATGATATGATCGATGGTGTAGCTTTCCATTGGTATTAGGCTGTTAGAAATAAGTTTAGATACTGCAACCAGAGCACCAGAATAGAGTTTTTCAGGCATCTTAGAATAATTGAATCATTCAAATGGTCTTAGAGAAAGTCTAAATTCAATCTGATTTCAGGTTGATGACAATTTCTTATCTTTGATTTGCTCTATTCGTCCTATAGATCAGTGAATATCATTTGCAAGGAATCAGAGTGAGGACTCCATCTGTCCATCATATATTGACTCTATTTCTAATTCAATATACTTAATCCATTACTAAAAACAGCCTCAGATAGTTTTGGGTCCAAACATCCTGCAATCTTCTAGAAAGATACCTATTCTTTCACAGGTAAAGGAAGCCTTGCAATACTCATTTCAAACTCAGCTTCAGCACATATACTCAGGGTAACCAGGTCTTAAACATACGTATTTTTTATTAAATTAAGTTACTGGCATAAAATGTAGCTGAATCCATGGAAATCTTGAAATTCGGCTTTGCTTGGTTAGAGGGCAATAATTTTGAAACCCTGTAAATGCAAATGACCCTTCCATGAAGGTGGAAACAGTATCTACAGCAAAGGTTTTACGGGATCTGAAAACTAAATAGAAGTATTTTCCTTTCAGAATCTACTTAAATTTTTAATTTCATTAGAGAAATAGAACTAGCTATAGTAAAAATTAAAAAAAAAACAAATCAATATATTAAAGAAGATAAGCAGTGTCATCGCGTAACCATAAGAAATATTTTTTGAAAGTGTTTGTGCTTAGCTTATACGCGCTTTAACTTTTTGAGCAAAGTTATAGGCCAATAGAATAAACCACTATAGTATTGTTTGCCTTTGCTAGGATGTACATCTCAAATCTCATGATTCTCCCCCCATTCGTTGACAGCTGAAACACTGCCTTAGACTTGCCAAGTCATTACTAAGAGATAATGTACAATCTTCTTTCAATATCAGAATATCCTGCTTGTTTTTCCGTAGTGGTTTGATCCATAATATTTACTATTAGTTAGCTGAAAGTTTACATTACAATTAGAAACTAGATCTGATCTGAATCAGACTTTTGTGCCTACTAATTTAATTGCTTAATATAGCTGTCTTCCAAGTTATAACTTCTGAGCATTTGCAATTATAGGATTGACATTTCGATTTATTATTGGTAGGTAAAAGAATTTCTTTCACACGGAGCACCAACAAGTGGGTCCATTACGCATTCCAAAACATAAACACGCACCAAAACTCGAGTGATGGAGCATCACAGACGAGCTGTCTGATTATTCATGTGACCAAGTGGCCTACTTGTGCCTTTTTCTATTCAAGATTCCCAAACCAAACAGGAATTGATAAAATTTGAAAAATTATCTCAGCTAAATAATAGAAACTAAAAGACAAGTTAGGTATGATGAGAATGTATGACCGCAATTCATAATAAAGAGGAAATGACACGCAAGAAAGACGAACTAGCCTAAATAACCGCATACTCAAACTAAAAATAGTGGATGAATGTATAATATATGTATAATCCATGCTGAATATTCTTTAATTTATCGTATATAATTAATGTATAATCTATGTTTATTGACTTGAAAAAGTGAAACAGTAAATCTCTTTAACTATCTGTCTGAAGATCCCACGGAAAAAACAAATTATATGATAAAGTTGAAAGCACAATATAGTGAAGTAAAGGAGTTGTTTGTTACCATAGCTTTAGTTTTGAAAGCGAAAGCCTTGATGTCTTGTCCATTTGAAGTCATATCCTTCACAAGATCATTGAATGAGGATGGTAATGAAGTTGAACTCTCTATACCTCCCCCTATTCCGTTGTCAACGTCATTTCTTGCCTCCAGCAATGCCCGCATCAACTCTTCTCTGAGCTTTTTCACCGTATGGTCAAAAAAGTAGGAAAATTAGCATCAGAAATAATAACGACAAATACTGATAATAATGTTATTCAAGACTCCAGAGTTGGAAAACTCTTCAACTATGTATTATATTTACACCAAATCACATTAATTTAACGTAGTTAAATAATAAAATTGATATGGTTCAAAATAATTGATTTTTCACAAAATTAAAAGGCATAGTATCTTTTTTCAAATTTACCATTGATATATTCCCAATCCCTATAATCAGAACCTTTATGAGTGAGTAAACTTCTTGATCCACGTGCCCAAATCTAAAACATTAGTTACTTTGGAACCGGGGAGTATAAATTACTACTACAGTACTACTAATAATGTATGTAAAGACAAATATCATGTATAATACGGTTCGTCTGAGCCTATCAATACTCAATAGCGCGATGTGGACATGCAACGATAAGAAATGCCAACTGGCCAATCAATTACCAGTCTCTTAAATAATTAAGTCAAGTGGGTATAATATCATGATGAAAGAAATTTTGACTTATACGGAAGCAGTGTCTACCACTCTATCTTGCTACACTATGCTCTAGCATCAAAGATAACAAGTGGGACTAGAAATTATGAAGTCTGGAACAGAAATATGAGATAACATTACTTAGTCTTAGTCAGAGTGATAGCATTACACATGAATTATGATGTGGCTTTACTAGTGACCACACTGTACAGGAACCAACAAGTGGATGGCAATTACCGACAATTCCTTTAAATGCGGTGAACCTTGGAACTATAAGTAGAGAATATGCTTGAGTAATATTTTGTGGGTATGGGGAAGTGCCTGGTTTCTTATTTACGTACTTTTTTTTGTTGCCTAAAATAACTAAGGCAGCAGCTATTACGATTTACCAATCCTAGAAGCATGGGGTCTAATCTCCTAGTCAGTTAGGATTTATAGGAAGTGACAAGAGTGACCAAATATTGTTATAAAACGGATAAAATTTCATTAATGTTAAATACAAATTTCAATCAAGCTTTTGTGGGTGAAATTTTATGTTAATAGAATACACTTCATTCTTTAACAAGTCTGATGTGGCAAATTCAAATTAGTCACCGATGGCAAACAAACAAAAGAGTGGTGTACAATGTTCATCCAAATTTCTTGGAATTTTCGTTTTCCATGTGTAACATGATGAAAAAAAATGAAGACAAAAAATTACTTTTTGATGGTAGAATTTTTTGGTCAGTATGGATGAGTTAAAAACTTATATTGCAAAGTGTGGGTACAAATTTTTTTGGCTATGATATATGATTCCCCCTATATTATTAAGACTGGTAAAAATTGGCATTCTTATCATATACAAGTTGAGAAATCAGAGTACTTTCTAACTGGCGAACAATTTAACTGTAATAAAAAGGTAAAAAATTTGATCCAAATTTTGATGATGCTCCCACGTGGATAGATTGTAAAATGGTAAAAAAAAATTGCCCCTACTACTTCATCATGACCTACTTCATTTTTTATTTTTTCTTGAGCAAGAATTTATTAAAAGTATAAAATCTCCCTACACTTTGTCGTTATTACAGTAATACTTTATCACATTGCACCAAATATATTGTTTTAACATAATTGCTACGCCTAAACGACAATAACAACAATATTATCTAGTTAAATTTTACGAATAGATTCAAAAAAATAAAATATACACAAATTTTATCACTACTACATAGAAATAGATATATTATTTTTTGAAAATCCTCATAAAAATAAACTAGATATGAAATTATTACACCTAATTTTTTTTAATATTTAAACACCCCAAGGATAAAGTCAATGAGTAGAATTTGAGTTAATTTATCAAAAAGATGAAAGATGCTTTACCAGAGTTGAGTCGCTCCCGCCGAAAAGCCACCATGTTAGACAACCTGTATTTTGAAACAATTGCCAATAAAAAGGTTAAAATTATTAACCAAAAAAATGAAAAAACAAATTAAGAAGAACAAAAAAAAAGTACTCGTATTAGAAACAATTGGAAAATAGTTTACCGATAGGAGAAGAGCAAAACGCGGCTGATTCGAGCATGATAAAGGTAATTCTGAAAAAGAGCAAGGATAAAAGTAAACCGAGAACCAAAACGGCCGGCAATAACAATATCCGGTGAGATATCCGGCGAGTCACCGGCATCGATCCCTTCCCTTTCATGGCAACCGGCAATCTTACGCCACCTCTGCCGCTAGTGACAGCGGCGGAACTCGATATAGTCAGTTTTTTAATCCCCGTCGCCGATATATAGAACTTCATCATCTAATCAATACCGAACTTCAGTTTCCGCTTCTTCTTCCAAACAAAAAATCCCATTTCTTCTCGTTTCCAGCTTCAGATCCGCTTGCTTGAGTGCTCATTCATCACGCACTCATCCTCTGCTTCCAAAAGTACATATCGCAAACGCAACAGACAGAGTTAGAGATAGCGAATATCAATGACACAATTCCAGCTGTGGAGAAATTTAGTTCAAATTGAACGCAAATCAACATTAAATATAAAAAAAAATTCAAATAACAGTTCAAATCAGCGACTAATCGATCCTAATCTTAACATTAAATGATCCAAAAGCAACAAAAACTAGTCAGAATCAGTTACATAGATCCTAATTAATCAATAAGTGAGGTATTCAATCTAATACTCAACCGTTTGCGTTTCAGTGTTAATACCCAAAATATCATTGGACTGGATTGAATTGAAGCAGTAACTTTACCTTCAAACAGAATCCGATAACTCTTTTGATATCTTCAAAAACTCAATAGTAAATATTGTATTTCTATATTTAGTTTCACTGAAGATCACACTCTTTTGGCTGTGTAGAGAAAGGAGATGAAAGTGGGGACAACAAAGCCGAAAAGCCAAAACTCATAGCCGCGTTAAATGCTGAGGGGAAATTAGATGGACTACAAAAATTCTGCACTACGTACAGGGATAAATTCCTTTTTATTCCTCTTTTGCCCTTTAGATTTTTCTATCAGTTTACGGTTTTGCCCTTCACATCACCGACAAATGGCACTGCTCGTAATTTTTTTCTCCCCCTCCGCCATCTGTCCAGAAATAACCCGACGGCACCAGCTTTCCCTGTAAGGAAACAGTGACTGAACCAATCAAGTTTTGCCACGTTTTCAGCTGATTAATTGAATGAACTCTAGAGGAATGAAGTACTGACAGTTAATTAAACTGATTAAAGAAATTAAAGAGCATATTAATGGAACAGACAAATCATTAAATATATGCTGAAAGACGAGGGAAAAATACCCTCTGGAATTTACAATTCCCTATAACAAATCGAAATCTGAGAATTTCAACTCATATGCTGTTTTCATCTTTTAGATTGACCGACCATATATATTTTAAGCTTGTACTCGTATTTGCATTTCAGCCTAAAAGCTTTTCAATATTGAATCTAACTCAATCTCAATACGGACTCGGATATTATTCAAAATTATATGTAGACACTAAATTATTCTTTTTACTATCGATAAGAGAACTTAACACCTATATGCTCAATCCTACAAACTAGAGCATGGACAACATAGTTAGAAGAGCGACATTAAATAAACAATAATTAATTATTCTTTAGGTTTATTTTTACTTCTTTACTATTTCGAAAATATACTTTTATATTTACTTGGTAATGTTTACATATTGATAATTTTTTTTCGATATTTTATCCTTACTATTAATTACTTATTCTCTAGATTACTTTTTAAAAATTTAATAGTAAATATCAAGTAATAGGGATAGCGAGGTAAAATAACTAGTGTAATTTACGAGCTAATTATATTATTTTTCTACTCTTTTCTAAATCACAAAAATCCTTTGGAACTCATGAATTTTGAAATACGTCACTATACTTTTGAATACATCAATAGACATCCGGATACATAGGAAGGAATGCATTAGAGAGGATATACGACACTATAACTGTTGAGACAAAAAGTCTCACATTGGTGGTTAATGAGATGAGTAGACTCCTTATAAGGCTTAGGCAATCCTCCTCCCTTTGAGCTAGCTTTTGGGGCGTGAGTTAGGCCCAATACCGAATTTCATCATGGTATCAGAGCAGGGCCCGTCTCACCCAATGTTGGGCCCCCAGAAAAAAATTGTCTACACACCAGATGCTAAGCACTGGGCGTGAGGGGGGGTGTTGAGACAAAAAGTCTCACATTGGTGGTTAATGAGATGAGTGGACTCCTTATAAGGCTTAAGCAATCCTCCTCCCTTTGAGCTAGCTTTTGGGGTGTGAGTCAGACCCAAGACCTAATTTTATCAATAACACCCCAATTTTGTATAAGCTGATACTGAGTCATCCTTCATATGATATAGGATTTTAGTTAATGATTCTTAATTAAGTATAAGCGTTAAAGTCATTTCTTAATGTGAGAATAGAATTGGAGATGATCTAAGGTCACACGAACCCTCTAGTACGAAGTTAAGCTAAAAACTTTCTTAGCGTTTGAATTCTAACCTAAGATTTTATAAAAAAAATTAGACGGACCAGTGACTTTTAGGTTATATTTACATGCTAGGATCAATTCCTAAGTATTTAAAGTATACTAGATGTGATTTAGAGTCATAAGGGATCTTTTACATCAGGCCAAGTCCAAAGAATTTCTAGCAACTAAGTTTTCGTATAAGTCGATAGAAGGGTCAACTTTAAATGATCATGTCTCCTAAATTATAATGAATTAGGTGACCCATAATATATCAAATCAAAGATATTTGAATTAGCTTTCCAACGTATCCATAATTAAAAACTCACTCCTTCATTCCTAAACATAAACGCTTAAGAATCATCAAGAAAGTCATCAAGTTAAGATTAGTTTCCAAGATTCCTCATCAAGTTAAGTTATTCTTCATGAATTTCAAGTCACCCAACCTAGATTTTTTTATCTATTCATGAATCTCTAATGGAATCTTAAATCTTAACCTAGGGTTTCAAGAAAACGAATTCAAGAATCCCAAGAAAGGATTTCTTGATTCTTCTTTTTCAAGAATGTAGGTTCTTCATCAAGAACTCTAAAG
>JAPFFP010000099.1:11261564-11280725 GCA_026153255.1 Solanum medicagineum
ATAAGCTATGAATGGTGTATCATATTTTGTTTATCTTTAGAGAGGATTTTTTTTTATCTTTTAAAAATTCAAAAAACGTTCATTGTACAACAACAACAACAACATACCCCAGTGTCTCAAAAGGCTCCCGCTCATTGCGAGGTGAGGGGGGGTCGAATGTACGCAGCCTAACCCCTATGTTTAAAATCATAAAGCGACTTGCCCCTGTTTCAAAATAAATAAATTAATTAAAAGGGAATTATCTTTATTAATTGTCAAATCATATTGTGAACCTGATCCGCAAATCAATTGACCATTTTACCTTTCCTATAAAGTGCGGTGTGACATTTATATTTCCTACATACAGCTACCAGAAGCATTCCTACTTTGATTATCTTTTTATTTTTTAATTTTTTAATTTGATGTATGATATGATATTTGTGTTGGAATTCGTTTAATTTGAATCGTATTGTGCAAGATCTTATTAAAAAAAAAACGTTTCTTATCAACAATTTTCTCATATTAAAACTCGAACTCGATCCAAAAAAGAATACCTTCATCCACTAAACCACATTGCTTCATAATTATTTTATTTTTTGAACTTGATGAAAGTGGAAAGATGCTTCTGCAAAATTCACGTCAACTAGAAGCAATTAATTAAGCCATATTTAATTAAAATATTAGACACACCAGATATCTAGGGATACTAAGGTTATTAAATATTTCAAAAACCAATAAACAAATTATTTATAGAATCGTGGTGGCCGGTAAGTTTTTTCTTTTTCTTTTCTTTTCTATATAAATCCTTCAGATATATTATGATGAAATGATGATAATTCAGATTTTAGGGTGAAGAACTTGGCTTTTGGACGGCCAACCTGACATGCATACTATATATGATAATTAATTTTGAAGAAAAAGAATGATCATGAATGATTATAGATCTAAAAAATATATATATACTATAATATAATTTTGAGATTGTTACGTCACTTTAAAATCGTTCATAATGAGTGAATTCGTAATCTGAACACCTTAGTTGACACGACTATACAAGTCATGTTATGTTGTTGATCAATAACACGCTTTTTATGGAATCGTCCTTAATAACAACAACAATATATTCAGTGAAATTTTATAATTGGGGTCTGGAGAGGGTTAAATATACGCAGGCCTTACCACTACCTCATAGAGATAGAGATACTGTTTCCCAAAAACCCTCATCTCTAATGATTAAATAAATTATAATTTTACTAAAATAATTAAAATATATTGTCAATGCATATAAACTAAATCATTCAATGATGTTTGAAGCAATGTTGTAAATAGAGTGATTAATTAGTTAATTAGGTTTTTCATAATTGGTTGACTTTTTCTAGGGGACTAAACATCTTTGACTTTTTAAATTATTTTAGTGTTGTTCTAAAACAAGTAATTTTTCCCATGCAAAAGAGTACTATAAATTTGGCAAGCTAATTATTGTTAACACATCCAAAACCTTTGTTTAGTTTTCCTTTGATTATTAATAGCTATGGATATGAACTTTCCTCTTTCTAATTATTTCACCTTATTATCATCAATCTTTTTCATAATATTCTTTTCCCTTTTCTTGAAACATTACAAAAATGTTCACAAACATATTACTACCAAAAAAAAACTTCCACCAGGAGAAATGGGGCTACCATGGCTAGGTGAAACCATAGAATTTTATAAATCTCAAAAAAAGAACAAATTATTCGAAGAATTCGTTCAACCGCGAATCGAAAAATATGGAAAAACCTTCAAAACAAGACTTATGGGTGCACCAACAGTAGTTGTATGTGGAGCTGATGCAAATATGTTCTTCATGTCTAATGAATTTAAGTTAGTAATAAGTTCTTGGCCTACTTCTTCAGTTGAACTCATGGGAAAAAATTCAATTATGGAGAAAAAAGGCGATATACATCGATTTCTACGTGGAATTATTTCATCAAGTCTTACCTCTACTAGCCTAGATGCTATGGTGCCCAACATTTGTAGCACTATTCAATCACATTTGTACATAAATTGCACTCGTGGACAAGAAGAAGGGACGATTAAGCTTTACCATCTTACCAAATCCTTGACGTTCAATATTGTATTCGAGTGTTTTTTAGGGATTGCGGTGAAGCCAGGCTTGCTTGAGACGTTTGAGGGTGTCTTGGAAGGGGCTTTTTCGCCCCCATTTAAGTTTCCAGGGTCAAAATTTTCGAGGGCTATAAGTGCAAGGATGAAAGTAGAAAAATTTCTTGTTGAGGTTATTAGGGAGAAGAGGAAGGAGATTGAATTTGGACGCGATCAAAATAATGAAGGGGGGAAGTTGGAGGAGTCATTGCTTTCGCGATTTGTGAAAGCAATGATTCGCGGTGAAATTAGTGAGGATGAAGTTGTTGATAATGTTGTTTTGTTGGTGTTTGCTGCACATGATACAACATCTTTTGCTATTGCTATGACATTTAGGATGTTGGCTCATCATCCCACTTGCTATTCTCTTCTCCTTCGAGGTACGTACCTACATAGAAACTTATATTTTGCTTATGAGTTTTTGAGACGACGGTTTTCTCTGAGGTAGTGGTAAGGTATGCGTACATTTTATCCTCTCCAGACCCCACTTGTGGAATTCTGTTGTTGAAGTACCCCAAGATTTTCATTTTTAATGTGAAAAATTGGACTTATGACAGAACATGCTAATATAATGAACAACAAAGGACCAGATGAGATACTAACATTGGACGACACAAAAAAGATGAAATATACATGGCAAGTTGCTAGGGAAAGCATGAGGCTTTTTCCTCCTATATTTGGTTCATTCAGAAAAGCAATTGCTGATATTGAATTTGATGGATTTACTATTCCAAAAGGTTGGAAGGTAAGTCGCGACCCCGAACAACAATTACTATGCCTGAATCCCAAACAAGTACGACGAAAAAGGATGTTAACTTTTGTTGTTTTGTGCAGGTATTGTGGACAACATATGGTACACATAATAGTCCAGAGTATTTTAATGAGCCCCAAAATTTTGATCCAAGTAGATTTGAAGAACCTATTCAACCATATGCATTTATACCATTTGGAGGAGGTCCAAGGCTGTGTGCTGGGTACCAATTGGCTAAGCTAAATATTCTTATATTTGTTCATTATGTTGTGACAAAATATAACTGGTCTTTAGTATATCCTGATGAACCAATTGTTATGGATCCCCTTCCTTTCCCTTCCAAAGGGATGCCCATTAAAATTTCCCCCAAGTTTTAATGAAATATATAACTTCGTTATCACTTTAGTCTTGGGCTTCTTGTCTCTTTTATGTTACGCGGTACTACAGTAGTTATCAGTAAAAACTTACCTGCATCCAGTGTTTATATCAATTCACAGACGCATATAAGTTTTCACCATTAGTTTTCTATCAACCAAGTTGGTGGAGGTATTTATATATCTATAGTTAGAACAATGTTGACATTCCCTGTTGACTAAGGGGAATGCCATTATCTTCTATATGGCTTGCAATATTTGAAATTAAAGTGACACTTGCGTTTCATCAACCAAAATATTAGTACTATCGTCAACAAGCAATTCTCACGTCATCGTCTCTCCATTTAGCTATTCAAATTGACACTAATACATAAATAGACACTTTAACTTAACCTCAACTGGTAATCAAGCACTCCAACTTTGAAATGAGCATATAAACCCTTTAACTTGTACCGATTAACACTCCAACTTAGAAAAGATCATGTAGATACCACTAAAATTTATGTGTCATGTCAATATTAGGTGTCCACAATACATAATGGGGACGAGTTGGAATGTTTAACTGTCAGTTGAGACCAAGCACTTCAAAGTTGAAGAGCTTACTTGCAAGTTATAGCCAAGTTTGAATGTCTATTTATGTATCCTAGATTTGAGACTCAAGGGCAAACATCCTCAGTTCAAGAGGGGAAGTTCTTCTATGATTCAGTCAAAGAAATATTGAAATGATTGATATAGCATTCATATCAGATTCTAGACAAAAGAAGCAACCCCTTGGAAATAATCCTGTACAATTATTTGTGACCGTAACAAAAAGTGGAAAGGAAGGATGGGGGGCAACCATGCATGGTACTTCTCGACCCTATCTCCGAGGGACAGTTGAACAAGCGCTCATGAATGCTCATGGTGGGGTTGTTTTCTTTTTCCTTGGGGGTGGGGTCGGGAGGAGATGAATTTTTCTCACTTCCATCTAAAGAAAAAAAAAACTAAAGTGGATCGTCTTTTACACACTGCTGGCAATCAGGAAGAAGTGTGTGACTCGTTGGTTTCACCCCCTGGCTAGACCATCTGTTCACAAGGGCCACCTCAAGTACCCTGACCTGCAGATATTTTGTTCTTACAATCAAAACATTCCAATGAAGCTAGGTAAATTGCAAGATAAATTGAAAAGAGGAAATCATTTCATCCAAACAAGTTATTTAAATCTCCAAAGGCGATATCCAAATATTTCTTATCCTAAACTTCACAGATATTTACTATTTTGGTAGATACAAAGGCAAACACCATAAATTTGTCGAATTTTCATTTAGCTACCTAAACTAAGCTCGTGACGTATTGTACAACTAATTCATGTTCAAAATGTATCTATTAGACATATGCAACTGAAACAGTAAAGGATATGAAATGCGTGCAGTTCAGATGCAGCTGACTTGGCAAAGAAGCCAATGAAAGAAAGACAAGTAACACTTAATAATCCAAACAATCCAAACAAATAGCTCTCGAGCCAAAGAAAAAGGTCTTTATTTTCAACTCCCTGCCATTCCTTCTTCATCCCCCCCACCCCCACCCCGGAAGACAACTCTTTCCACCATTGCAACCAAACCAAAACACAAAAGCTAATAAGAAACACTAAACATTCATCTTCCTCCCTCTTTCCGCAGATCTTATTTCTCCATTCTCGCTGCAAGCAACCTTCGAAGGAAAGAGACTTTCTAGAACGTCAAACTCCGGAAAGACCTAATGGTTACCAATGACCCATCACTCACATGTTGATAGGTTGTTAAAGAGTTTAGAGAGAGGGATTGATGAGGTGTTGTGTCTGTCACTACAGTTTTCATGGCTTGGATTGTTTTGCTTGCTTAATGATTTCCTGAGAATCAGCGAGGTTAATTTTATTCACTTTGCACTATCTTTTCTTTTCTCTTCTTTTCTTTTTTTCTGCATTTGGTGCACTAACATGAAATCTACGCTAATCTAAATTTTATTCACTTTGCACTATCTTTCTTTTCTTTTTTTTCTGCATTTGGTGCACTGACATGAACTCTATGCTAGTCTAACTTTGAGGTCAATTTAGGTGTTTTTTCTGTTGTAATACTCTGCCATGTACAAAGAAAAATTCTGGTAATGTCAACTGATATAAATTCACCGTTCCATGGTGTTGCAATGGAAACAATGGGATAATATTTATCTAAAGAAGTAGATCGCTTGCATGAGTGTTTTTGGTTTTTTCCATGGTCATTCATTGGTAGCGTTCTACGGGAAAATGTAAGGAGATGGGTCTTCTTGCTTCACTGAGAGAGAAGAGAGATGAGAAACCATTAAATGAGGAATAAGGAAGAAGAAAGTACCTGTCTGTTCATTTTCAACTTATTCACGCACTCAATACATGTGATACCCACACTATGTGCCACTTCAGAAACATGCGTCTAATAGGAACAATTTAAATATCAATTCTACTACTCACTTGGCCATCTAGAGATAGTTTGCCCTGAGCTAGGATATAAAGTTGGAAGGGAATGCCAAGTATAGCAATTCATCCACATCAAATGCCAAGATCTCCATGAATATAGGTCAGGTGTTGATAGGTCATAGGGCTTAGTTTAGATGGCTACATGAACAACTCAGGAAGCGTTTAAGTGTGTGTGTACTCAGCCTTGCTTTTTTACAGTAAGTCAGCACCCTACACACACAACATCACCTAACCAAAACACATGGTTTGTAAAGGTGACAAGATGCCATTTTCTTTCAGCATACATAAAAGATCAATCCACTAGACAACTTGAAAATAAAGAAGTGATTACTTATCTCTGCACTAAATTTTGAATAGAGCAACCCATCAAAAGAAAAGGGAAACCTCATAAGGAATTGTTACATAGGGATTAAGGCAGCAGCTACGCCAGTGATTTTGGAAGTCAAAATGATAATAATGAGGTGAAGGACCTAATTCTCATGAGAAGCTGTCAGAATATAGTGTATGAGGCATACAGTCAACCAACTCCCATCGGCAGCTATATATGACAGCAAGATACCCAAAGCGGTCTAAGCATCAGAAAGGCTGTCTTTACTTGAGTAACAAAATAATTGATTAGTTTTTCAAGTAGGGGAGCAGTGTTTTGGACGGCGAAAGGCGACAAGGGTCTGCCTCGCCACAAGGCGATGCGAGCGGCGAGACACTCGTCTTTTTGAAGTACAGCATCAATTAATACCAAAAAATTAAAATATTTAATTGCATATATAAATAATCAAAATCTCCATCTTGATAACATATTAGCAAATATTTCAATTCAAAAATTGAACATAGATAATAGATACCAAAAGTTTAGAACTTGAATGAGAAAAAAACAAAACCAAAGTCAATAGTGAGGAAAAGAAACAGCGGTAGAAGTAACTCTAACGTCTGAAGGAGTAAAAAGAAACACAGGGTGATGAAACCTGAAGAAGAAAAGAAGAAATGCATATTTGTTGGACTTTGGAGTCTCCAGTAAAGTTTGGCTGGTCGCTAGAGAAGTCTAGTCGGGTCTTTTGGTCGGAGTCGCGGTCTAAGTCTACGAGTGCAACTGTGAAAATTTGAAAAGAAAACCTAAAATTACCTTTTAACTTTTAAAACACCCTAAATTAGTCGCTTTTTTTAAGAAAAATACAAAAGGTGACACCTTTGTCGCCTCTCGCCTTTGTCGCCATTGTTGCTATAGTGTCGCCTTTTGAAGATCGCCTCGCCACAAAGCTAAAAGGCGATGAAGGGTCACCTCGCTTCTCGCCATTGGCAACAAGGTAATCACCATTCACAACACTGTAGGGGAGAATAAGATGTCGACTCTAAAGTCACTACCAAGGATTTATATCGATCAGCAATGCCAGCTAAACAACAGCTGCTGGCAAAAAATTTAGCTGAGAGCAGACAGAAAGTCTGATGCCTGACCAGGTAAGAGGAGCGCAGGCCAAGAAACCTGATCAGCAGATCAGTGCTCAACTTATACAGAAAACCCCGCATTAATTAGTATCACAACAATAACACGGAAATTTCTCTTCTAATACTGGATATATGCAGTTAAAAGGTAAAAAGATCTGTGCAAGCATTCAGGTTGGATAAAAAAGTTAAAATTGATAAGCCAAGAGGTTAACATTATTTGGATTAGGAAGTTGGGCTTTAGGGTCGATATGGGCTTTCAGAGACATGGTTGTACTCTTTTCATTTTTTGATATTAATAAAACGGCCCACTAGGCCATATTTAATCTTTAATCTTTAAAAAAAAAAGAGGTTAACATTATTGGAAATTTTGTTCAACATAGGTGGAGTTGTGTGCAAGCTAACCTAGATACGACCAATACAGGAAAGCTGATTAGCATAGCCTAGGTAACTCATTATTCAATTAACATGTACCAATCGACAAAGAAATCAGACTTCAGGAAATCTAACCTGCTGTACAATTAATGGCTCCTCTGCGCAACTTAATGGCTCCGTTAAAATAGTAAGAAAACCATTTCTGTTACCATAAACTATGTCTGTAAATGGCCTATCACCCACCTGAGAAGGAAACAAATTGGACGGTCGACTTAGATACGAAGAAGAAGCTTGCAAAAAATTGAAAGATCCACAATGTACCATAATAAGTCTTGACGATTCGCAACCAAATTGCTTTTCAATTTCTTCAGCTGTTCCAGCTGGCTTCTTCACCCCTAAAATATACAGATAAGGAAAGTAGTAATTACAAATAGTACTCATGGATTTTTCTTTTTAAAAGAAAAGGACGTTCCGGAGCATTAAGTTCCTACTAGTGCGAGATTCACGGAAAAGCCAGATCACAAAGGCCTATCATACACAGACATACCCTGCATTTCTACAAAAGCCAGACCAAAAAGGTCTATCATACACAACAATACCCTGTATTTCTACAAGAGACTGTTTCCACAGCTCGAGCCCATGACCTCCTAGTTTCATGACAACAACTTTAGCGATTATGCCCAAGACTCCCATTTTCCATTAACTCAAAGATATGCAACTAATATTCATATAAATTTCTGCATTATTTGACTTAGCTCTGTTAATTCTTGCTATACAAAATATAACAGATTATCAAAAAATTTAAGTATCGAATTCAACTTACCATGCTTAATGACTTTAATTCCAATTGCACGTTCGAGGATTCTAGCTTTTCTACCATCAGGGTCATATTCATCTAATCCTACAAATTCACAAATTAAAAATACTAAGATAAATCTTCTTCAGATTAAAAGGAAACCAAACCAATCACGAAAAACTGAATTACCTGCTGAGTTGCTATACACTGCAATATTGTTACCAAACAAAGATTTGCACTGATCAATAGAAGAAGCTAAAGGAGACCACAAGCTCAAAGAATAAGGAACGGTAATGGTATTATCCTTATCAAACACCACACCTTCAAACCCTCTTTTCTTTAGCTCACTCCAATCAATATACCTTATATCCGGCACACTAATATGTGGGATCGCCAAATGCTTATCTTTAGAGAAAACCCCTAACGAAGAAACAATCCCCTCCACATTAATTCTCTGACCCACTGCAGCTTTCAAGTCTGTCCACCACATGTTTGTTCTAATGCCCAAATGGTCTTGAAGCTCAAATTCCGGCTCCTCCTCCTCCTCGCTGTACTGGGTTGTCTCTTCTTGAATAGATGAATACAATTCTTCCCAATTTATTATGGGGTTCTTCTCTCGATCTGGGTCGATACTGTAGCTGTCCCCTTTGATTCTTTCTTGGTCTTTGCTGCAACTATGCGTAGAACTGAGAGTGAAACAACAACACTTGGAGGTGTTGAGAGAAAGTTTAAGAGTTCTCTTGTGAAAATGGCTAGGAATTGGGTAAATATGGAGAGGAGTTATTGAGGTAGACTGCATAATCAGAGCTTAAATCTGGTATGGCTATGGGTTTTATATATAATAATAATTGTATTCATTGATTACAACAAAGTGTTACTGCTGGAAATCTCCATTTTCTTTATGGTTTAGAAGATTACCATACAAGAAATGGGACAAAATCAATGATGTTTCACCAAATCATATTTAGGCTATTTGAGGTTGGCCGGCCCACAAATCGAAATTTGTCCCATAGATCCAACTTATTTCGTGAACTCACACAATAAACACTAACCCGTGTTTGGATGGTTATTAACTCTCGTATTGTATTATTAATTTAAATTGATTTTTTTTAATGATATTATTTAATTCTATTTTTAGGTAGTATCGAAAAAATTCATTTTGTGTGGCGACTGATTTAGTGTGATTGCATCGTTACTTTAATATCTTCTACTCATTCTTTAGTTTATTTATTTATAATATCCTATAATTTTTTGTAGATTTATTATTCAAATTATCAATGTATAATATTCAGTACTAATGAATGTCGGACAGATATTTGAATGTTCAGTATAAATGTGCAAACAAATCAATAAAAGACAATTTTTAAAGGAATTAGTAACTCATAGTCTAATATTATTTCAATATTTTTTAAAAAATAAAGTAAAATATTGGGTTGGGTTTCCCAAGACCAAAATTAAATGAAAAGGAACAATCAATTGAAACTAAAAGATAATGTTTTAAGTGGAATTGAATCATGAGCGTGAAGGTTCATTTTAAAAAGAGATCCACCACTATACTAGACCTTGTTTATTATTTAGGAAGTTCAAATTCAATATATATACAGAAATATAGAAAATTTGTCTTATATACCGTGTATCTTTTTGTCAAGGGGGACAAACACCCTCCCCACACCTGATGATATTATGTAACGACGGAGAACAATACAAACTATTCAAACATTGTAATCATTTGAACAATACAACACAATAAGAAACAATGGATAATATATTATCGAAGGGTCCAAAATTAAACATAGGTCCTCCAAAGAGATTCCCCTAGAAAAATTCAGTATTAACGTGTTTTGTTTCAATATATATTTTAAGATATTCTACACCTTCTGGTTCATTACTCCTGTCATACAACCATTTCGATGATTACTTGCAAACAATATTGTTTAATAACCAAAAATATTACTCAAAATTTCATCTGATCAATTCTCCTGCATACCGGCACAGGTCGTTTTTTCGAGGGTGGGTGGTGTGAATGTAAAGAGGTGGTTTCTGGTAGATCTTCGGTCAAGGAAAGCAAACCAAAATCAGCAGGAAAGAAAATATCAATGAAGAAACCATATTCAAAAATGGAGGGGGGAGAAAATGTCAACCATGAGCTGATTCCTCACCTTTGTATACAACAGAAAAATTGTATGATGTAAGACACGGATATGATTCGAAACCAATTGATAACAGTGTAAAATTGCTGGAACAAGAGGAGTCAATGGCCCTCCAATAGTGACTGGATTACTGGAAAAGAAATTCAATCCTAACAGCAACCAGCTAATGCCAAGATCAACCTAAAATTGCATGGACAATCAGATTGAATTCTGAGAACATCACGCAACCTGTGATCTTCAAACAGAGGTAAACGCATGATGTCTTCTCTGAGAAGTAATACCTGAACACACATATCTTTAGTACATACATAATCACTGTCACAAGAATCAAAGAACTGCTTTGAAGATGGTAGAAGATGAATTATGCTAAAAAGCCATGTAAAGATGAGGAATGAGAAGAAATTTAATAAAGAAAAAGTAGTATTGAACTCAGAGTAAAAATAGAAAGAATTGAACAATATCTCAGAGATTTCATGCCCAAACAATCTCTTATGGAAGTTAAATAAACCTGATAATATAAAATGTAGCATCATCAAGCGTAGAAAGAGATATTGAACAAAATAAACCATAAAAAAGGTTTACAACTTAAGAGCCGCTATTGCTTCAGATTTAAAGTCAACCCTCAAACTCAACACTCTTCTAACCTCTGCTGGAGTAAGTCGCCAGGTCATGGGTCCTGAGTTTTCACCCCAGAAATCCAGAATCTCAGAGACCTTCTCCAAGTTTAATATTGTAGCCATTTGGGTTAGACGAGCAAATTTGTCCCTAACAGTCCTCTGGGTCATGTTGGAGAAGTAGCTCACAAGGGCTCGGATATCTCGGTCAAGTTGAAGACCTCCAAGTTGACTGAATCTCTTTTGCATCATGATAACCTCAAGCCTTTTAACAACAAAGTCAATGACCAGATGTACAAGTGAGTCATAATTGTTAGCAGTCATCAATGGTTGAAGCCAAGCCACATTGGTCTCTACAGCATGAAGAAGCCTTTGAACCCATGGGTCATTCACCTCATTGTCAGCATATTCGGATTCAGACAGCTCATAGCTGATTGTTGCAACAGTATCCAACACTGGCCGAATTCGAGGTGTCACAGTAGCCACTAGTTGTTCCAAGCCAATGTTCAAGGCCTTCTTGAAACCATTGCTGGTCTCATTTAATTCAGATAAACATGATTTGACCCGCTCTCTATCTGCTGATGCAGAAAACACCTGACAATGCACTCCAATTAAGATCAGCAAAAGGACCAACGCTGGAAAATAAGAAAGAATACTGTAACCTAAATGGTATCTTCTGAATGCGATTTGAGGTTATGATTCATCCCGAAGGTAATCTTTTTTGATAAACGATTAGTTTCAGAATCAATCATAACCCGATTATCTCTTCAATGTTCAAAGATTAAAGGCAAGAAATGAATGTAACAGATATCATTCTAGATTTCAAAGGTGAGGGTGAGAAAGCAAAGAAAAAAAGACCAACCTAAACATGGTATATTCCAATGGAATCTGAGGTTATATATGGATACTTAAAAGTTCATGGGATTCTCAGAAGCAAAATGGTTTTTATTTTATAAGACTGGCATGAAATGGATATAACAGATGATCATTCTAGAATTCAAAATTCAACATGTGGGGTTTCCTCATTGTTAATTTTTTTTTCCCCTTCTCAAAAAAAATAAATAAAAAAATGACTGTCTTACTTATTCATCTATATTACCTTAAAAGCATGAACTATCTAATTTCAATGTTAAATTACATAAATACCCCTAACTAAAAATAATGTGGCTCTGCAAACTCCTACGGAAGAGTGGTCGCTTCCCATTCCCACAGGATCCAAGGCCCAACTAAATCCCAACAGATGCAACTCCTTCCCATTCTCTCTTTTAAACAAACGAAAACATCCTGTCTCATTGAATCAAACCTTCTTCTATAGTGTTTCTCCTGTTCCCATATTTTTCAGGTTAATGGTGTTTCTTCTCCCGCAAAACGCACTTGAAGATTGGATTAGGCTTTTGTGAAATCACTCGCTACCATTATGATGAGACAAGAGACCTTTATTTCCAGCATCTATTTTCAGGTCTCGACCTCTCCAGTGGTCCTGTTGGACTCGTATGATTAGGCTAATATTTGAAACAGGATGTACCAACAATAGTTCCATTTTGAACTAAATATAATCATCTCTTTCCCAAGCATCTGCTGTTAAAGATGGTTTTCAACGCTCTAATGTGCATTTATTCAGAAAATACGAAAAACAAGCATAATATGACTCTCAGGCGGTGATCTTTTCCACATTAACTAAAAAACCCTAGCTAAAGCCACCTGCGCACTCTCCTATGCGAAGAGTCACGTCCAACAGATACAACTTCTGGATTTTCTCTCTTGAAAACAGATGCAATTTCTTGCTTTCGTCGCTTCAAAACAGTCGATGATGAAATGCAAATTCACATCTAACAACTAACTTCTGCCCAAAAAAAAAAAAAAGATGGTGTCCATTTTTTCCTACATCCACAGTTTTCTGTTACATTGACCGGCAAATCGAATCACAATCTGTAGTACATTCTCATAGGCTACGATTTCGCTTGCTCTGTGACCTTCACACCTACGAAGTTAGCCTCAGACTGCTCTTGCTCTATCAATGCCTCAGACTGCTCTTGCTCTATCAATTTAATTAACTTCTTCATATCCTTGTTTAGACATACAATAAAGTTACTTTTTACTTCTTTCATGTTTAACCTTTAAAATGATCCCTTATCCCCTTTTGGATACTTTATACATAGAGAATATTTCAACTTATTTTTTTTAACTTTAATTGTTATATGTATCAACATATAATTATTCTTGATATTTTTGATAGGTCATTTACGTGTGATCTCTGCTTGAGATGATAAACTAAAACCGAAGAAACAAATCTTTATATATCTCCATGGTGAAGAAACACGAGTCATTGATTCTAAATTTTGTGCATGTTAACTTGGTGGTGCAAAAAAGGAAATTATTGCATGCCTCAGTATGCAATTTTTAAAGAAATACTTCCCAATATAATCAGGAAGAGAAAGAAGGGGTTGTAATTGTTTGTTGTGTGTAGGACTTAACAAACCACATCCTATCTCACAGAACAACCTAGCATAGATGATGTCCTACGGAATAATAATCCTTAGGTTTGTGAACAAGCTATAGGAAATTATTACTATTTGCTGCACGGGGACAAACGAACCAAATGTTACGAAGGTACGCGCATATTTTAAGGAAGTAAATCACAAAATAAATGAACTGGGGCAAAGGGAGATATAATGAATAAAAAAAGAACCCAGTTGAAGATGTATATGAAGTTAGAACATATAGTTATGAATTCTCTTCTCTCTGGTTGCTATTACTAGATATTTAGATGCCGTCTAATATTCTTGAATTCCTTATTTTATACCGTATGCCTTTAATTTGTGTACTAAAATTATTCAGCATCTTTACCATTGACAAGTTTTTCTATGCCCCTTGTATTTATATCTTGACATTGAAAGGTTCATCCATCATGTTCAATGTCTAAACTAATTTGTATAATATATTTTGCCTCTCTAGAAAATGTTTGTGAAATGTTGCGTAACACCTTTATGTTATCTGCAATCCCTTTTCCCATATACATTGTTTCCCTAAAATGATATGAGATGGATCAGATAAAAGAGAACAACATATTTAGTTTTATTTGTTCTTGTTTCCCAGTACCCACTTAAGGGGCTGATATCCATGCCAAGGAGTGTCACCTTGGAAGTAATGCGCTTCCTACCAAAGTTGATTCCTTTTTCAGAGCTTAAACTCTCAATCTATCATTTCAAAGAAGAAGTTGACAAAGAAACTATTCCTCATAGCCTGTTAAAAC
Source organism: Solanum medicagineum (assembly GCA_026153255.1). NCBI lineage: Eukaryota > Viridiplantae > Streptophyta > Magnoliopsida > Solanales > Solanaceae > Solanum > Solanum medicagineum. The sequence continues at coordinate 11,275,903 of JAPFFP010000099.1, forward strand.
AGTATCAACACAAATGATTCTACAGAAAAGATTTTAGAAGGAATTTCCTAATAACAGTGGGATAACTTGTAGCACAGATATAACCTACTAACATTATCAGGTGAAAAACTTTTACACTTCATAACACTTAAAACTCCAAATTACTGCAGATACATGACTCCTGCTTGGAATGTCCCACCAACATTCTCAGTAGTAAAGAGCAACTCAACAATCAGCTACATCATTATTTGTCATCTCCAATTCTCCCTAACATCAGGACCATAGTTTATTCAGGTGTTCATCCGATTTTGAAATTGCAAAAGTCTAACATCACCGGTTATCATATTCATTTCCTTTTGGTGTACCCCACCCAGCTCCCTCTTTCTGTATAATGCAAAGACTTACAAAACATAACACCATAATTCTGGTTTTAGATTTTTTATGTTGTTATAAATTTCTAAAGTCTCATTGCTTTCACAACTTAACACTTTACAGTTGTACTGCCCTGTAAATATGCCTACTTGGAGAATTGATAAATAGACTTGTTATTTGGCTGATAACATATAAATCTACCTTTCAGATGTCCTCAATAATTCTTTCCGTCTTAGCCATTGAAACTCTAACTATATTTTTTCAGTGAATCAATGACAATAGGGGAATTCAATTGAACAAATCTCAATTAATTTACCCTTTTAAATAAGTTCAACACAAATTATTTGTAAGAAGATCACACTTTTTATTATATTATTTAAGCATATCGTATGGCAAATGAGGTACACGTGCGAAGCGTGTGCCGGAAGACTAGGTCTTAAAAAGCAGATGCCACATTTTCATAAACTAGACTAACATTGACTTGAGATAATAAGAGTGATCAATACATGAATCTAGGACTAACCTCAGCACATTGTTCTTCAATCTCATGCCGTAATTTCAATGCATACTCACCACTCACATCCATATTATTCAAAGCCGTGGCAATCTCTGTGCCAGTCTTTTGTACAGCAACACCACCAGTGAACAGCTTTGCTCCAAGATTAGGTTCTCTGACCTTATGCTGCAAAGCCTCATTGTACTCACCACCCAATAGACTTACAGCACTGCTTAAAACTGCAATCACAGAGTTGATATTTGAAGTGGATATAGACCTTCGACAACAGCTCTGCAAAACATAGAAGACATCGTCTACCATGGAAGTTGTGAGACTATCGAACACGAGTTCATCAATTTTTATCGCTTTTCTCACATTCTCAACCATGAAGTATCCTTCCAATATCACATAATAACCAGTAATATCTTGCACGACTTTGCTGAAATTACCACTCCTAAAAGCCTTTGTGGCACGAGGACCTAATTCGGGATCAACAGAGCTCAACCCTCTAATCTTTGATATCATATACCCCGTGTAATCCTCACCCAACTGTGTCAAAGACAAGATCTCCTCCAAATATACTTCGATATCTCTGGGGTCTGGTCCTTCAACTCTAACAGACAGCAAATCGTTCTTGTAAGAATTAATCTCAGAAGTCACTTTCGCTAGTTTCCTATACTCCATGTACTTCTTTATAATAGTGGAACCGCGAGAATCACACTCTTCTTGAAGTTCACATATTGCATAAACAATGCCATCCTCTCCACACAAGCTCCTTAAAGTTTCATCATTCTCTTCAATAGCCAAGACAATATCTTTGAATAAATTGGTCAAACAAGATACAAAATTAAGCTGGTTCTGGCTGGATCCCTGCTGATCATTCATCATTTCCACCAATTGCTCATACTCATGGCGCGATCTCATGGCAATAACCTTCTTCAAATAGGCCACATACACTTGCAGTCCCTCCTCCTCCAATGCCAATGGAGGATACAGTCTTATGAACCGCAGAACAGTGGAATGATCACGCTGATCAACAGCTGCAGCCAATTTACGCCGGACAATCCCTTCAAGCTGCTTCTTAGAGGCTAGGAGCTGGTCTCTCTGATCAGAAGCTGCGGAATTTTTATACTTAGCATCAAGTTGAAGGAAAGTCTGAACATAATTAGCAGCAGATTCGAAGTCCTCAGATGCAAGTGCTTTCCGGACACCGTCAAGACAATTAGAACGATCAACAATAGCATCTATACGAAGGAGAGTGTCGTTAACACGGGACTGACCTAGATCGAGCTGACGGACTTTGGCACTTACTTGATCAGCGAGGATAGAAGTGGAATTGATGTTGGAGAAGAGGTGATCGGCATCTGCTTTCACAATGTCGAGAACTTGAGCGGATTTTTGAAGGCCAGAAAGCTGCTTATCAAGGTCAGATCGATGTGACAGGATAGTATCCAGTTCTAGATCTAGAGCTCGTTGATATGCAATGCACTCATGGAGAAGTCTAGTAATATCTCCAACGTCAGTAAGATTTCGCACCTCTTCTAATGCCTCCGGTGTCCCGAATTTCAAGGTAGATGACTCTAAGTTGGTGCCTTCGTCGGATTCTCCCTTCAATGCCATTTTTTCCGGCCAAATTTCATGAATTTCTCGGTAACGACGTTATTTTGAATTCATTTGGGAAAAATTTCCAGTCCCGCTTTCGCTTGGAGGATAATGATGGATGAAAATTGGGTATTCTTCACTAATTACAGGAACTAACCACATTTTACACAAATAGTAAATTCATGAATCAATTTAAATTGTAGCCTTATATTTTGTTTATTTTTTCAATTTTCAGTAGTTCAGTGTATATTAGTCCATACATTTTTAACATTTTATTTTGACCTAACTATTTGTATCTTTCTTTTTTTTTCTTTCTTTCTCGCTAAATTTAAAACTTTTTTTTCATTATTATAATTTATAATTGATGAAATTAGGCAGTGCTTAGCATCTGGGTAAGACGCCCTCACGCCGCCCAGTGCTTAGCATCTGGTGCGTGTCTTGAGCCTAACTCACAGCCCAAAAGCTAGTTTAAAGGGAGGAGGATTGCCTAAGCCTTATAAGGAGTCTACCCATCTCATTAATCACCAATGTGGACTTTTTGTCTCAACAATAATTAGTCTCAAATATGCTACTCTCGTCAACATTTTCTATTTATTCATCTCTTCAATTTTCTTTCACGAATCAATGAGTGTATAATCATTAGATATATATTAAACATGTTGTGCAAATAGTTCAATTCTCTTATTTATTTTTTGAAGAACTTGGCCTATCCTCCTTTAATTTTTGAAAATAAATTTTTTTTATTCTTATTTTAGCTCCGTTTTTAGGAAACAATCTCTATACTTCTATGAGAGTGGTAAGGTCTGCATACATTTCTCACTTGTGGGATTCCACTGGATATGTTATTATTGTCGTCGTCTTAACTTCGTTTAAGCATTGTTCTGGCCTACTCTATCTAATCCTGCCCCAATTGCCATTCGTATACGAGAGTGGCTGTGCATTTGATCATTAATCTATACTATATTAAAATCGTGAAGCCCCTTAGAAATGTTGTTTGAACTTTTTGTTCTTCATTAAAAATCTTTTGGTTAGATAAAATTATCTTTTTACTATTTTTCTTTAAATTATTAATTAATTAAATTTATAATATTAACTTTTAAAATATATGGAAAGAATCGATAAAATAAGGACTTCCAGCCGTGAAAAGACTCCTAAATCTTCCTTATTTGATAGACTTCAACTTTTTCTTTATTTGAATCAAGAAAATACCCTACAGTCGCTAAGAAAAATTATAATTTACCATAAGTTCTAATTTGCGATAGAATCTCTATATATAGGACCTTTATAAATAAATAATTTATCAAAATTAGTAAATTATTTACCTTTTTATAAGTTTATATTTAAATTTTTTTTATAATATTTATTACTAAATGAGGTATACGTTTTGATCACATGAAAAGTGCGTACAATAAGTCTAGTTAGTATGTAAGTATTGGAATTAAGGTTCCAAACTCATACAGATTTTCTAGCTGAGATCGAAAAAGGGTTGATCACTTTCTTATTATGATCGGTATTATTTTTATTATTTGAAATTTTATAGTTAGTATGTAATTATGATCACTTTCTAATTATGATTGGACTTTTCATGGTCGGTATCAATTAATTTTTCTTGTAAAATAGTTTTCTTTAAAGTCGGTATTATTTTTATTATTTGAAATTTTAAGCTCCGATGGTTGACTTTCTGCAACAAAATTGCTAGCAAATTGCTACTATATTTGTTGACCGGCTATATATTTCAACCAAACCAGCTTAAAGAGTTGCCAGCACAATATTTTTCTATATTTACGTTATATCATTTTAAAATAAATTTAAACTAATTTAAATTAAATTTAAATTCATTTAAATTAAATTAAAATACAATCAAACAATTTAAAAAATATACAATCGATACATACAAAATCTTATACGTATAATAAATACAACAACTCCTCGTTACCCTCATCCTCCTCATCCCTTAAAATGAAGGGATGAAGCATTTCTATTTTTTTAAAATAGACTTAATGGAAAAGTGTGTTGCATATTACAAAAAATTATTATTTTATGTTTATATTGCTCTATTTTTACATCATTCTGGGCTAGCTATCAAATATAAAAATATTCTTGAAAGCCAATTAATCACTCTTGGGAATCAAGTTGAATAATATTGTATTAAGCCTTCATAAAGTTAAAAGTGACATTCTTTTAGGCATCAATTAACATATCTTTCTTTTCTTTCATATTACAACAACAACAACAACATTACCCCAATGCCTCAAAGGCTCCCGCCCATTGCGAGGTAAGGGGGGGTCGAATGTACGCAGTCTGACCCCTATGTTTAAAAACATAGCGCGACTGTTTCCGGATGACCCATGATGAGCGTCGAAAGTTGCATTGA
>JAPFFP010000099.1:11298911-11318765 GCA_026153255.1 Solanum medicagineum
ACTGATCAAGATAATGGTGTAGCTTGCTTTCAGCTCTAACTAGGATAAACATTCATCATAAGGGCATTATTTGGTTCGGAAACTAAAATAGATTTTGTATTAGATGCATGGTTCTAGTATCCTTCAGTAATGTCTTACTTTCCCTGTCCATTTGTTTTTGAGTTCAGTGTTTAATTAATGGGAATTCAAATAATGCTAGTTTGTAAGTTTATTTTGTACTTTAGGAAGCTACAAGACTCAACTGTCCCACAATAGCATATGGACAATTGCAGATTACTCCTTGTTTATATTTGATTGTTGGTTACAGCTTTTATTCACCTTTTTTGGGCCAAGATCATTTTGTTAATGCTTTTTCCCCCGTTCCAGTGTGATCTGTTTAGTTCTCTATAATTTCTATCGGTGTGGGATAAAGTTGGTGTAAATTCCAGTTTGCTTCTGTTTCTGCTCATATTTATTCCTATGCAAGGAAGTGGATATAATTTTCTGCTAGCCCCCACTCCCTAGTATGTATGAACAGAAGTAGCTGTAGCAGCTTTTGTTGTCGTTTGGATTTATACTAACCAATTTTCTGTTCCAAGTTGCTGGAAGAGCAGGACCATACAAACTGTATTCTTTCTCTTTTGCAAAGACAAACCATATTGAAAGAGAAGAACCTGGTTATGCTTGATACTTGTATCATGTATCATTATGATACTTCCTTTTAATGTGTTCGGTTTTTATAAAAACTTTGGTATAATCAGTGTTGTAATAACACTGTTACTTCACACATTTTGAGGAAAGTTTTCTCATCTGTTAGTTATTTTTGATAGCCGATACTGCGGGGGAAAAATTTGCAAAGAAACTTGATGAAGGGCACAAGGTCACTTGTCCTTGGAGAGGAAACAGCTGTGCAGAAAGCTTGGTCCAGTTCCCTCCTACACCACCATCAGCCTTAATTGGTGGTTATAAGGATCGATGTGATGGATTGCTTCAGTTTCCTGCACTTCCAATTGTGGCTGCATCTGCAATTGAGCACATCAAGGTCTCTCGAAGTTCAGAAATTGATCGCCTTCTTGCTCAGTCACAGGCTTTTGGTGGGATGGAGCCCATCTTTAGGTTAGAGATTACGTCAGGAACTGAAACCAACATAGAAGATGTCTTCCTTGTATACTCTCGTGTAAGAGTCTCATTTCATTCAAATTGCTATATATTATCACTTTGTTATTGAGTTCCGAATAAATAGAAATTCTTTGCAATTTAGGCCAATAAGTTGATAAGCCTGTGTGGATGGGAGCCGAGATGGCTTCCAAATATCCAAGATTGTGAAGAACATTCTGCTCAATCAGCTAGGAGTGGGTACTCCATTGGTCCCACAAAATATCACACTTCTCTGCAAGAATTTGGTCATGGAGAAAACGTATTGCCTTCTTCAAAGAAAAAGGTTTATAGTAAGAACGAAGCTGTGGGTCACAGGTCTAAAGGCGAATCTAGGTCACCTTTATTGGATTGTAGTTTGTGTGGAGCCACTGTGAGAATCTGGGACTTCCTCACTGTTGTCCGTCCTGCTTGCTTTGTTCCAAATAGCAATGATATCCCTGAAACAAGCAAGAAAATGGCATTGACACGTGGAGTTAGTGCTGCAAGTGGAATCAATGGGTGGGTTGCTGCCGATGGTGTGGAAAAGGAACAGACAGAGGACCTTGATGAGGCTGCAACAAATGAAGTGGGAAGGTCTTTGTCAAATATAGGAGTAGATCTGAACCTCACAATGGCTGGTGGATTATCCTCTGAACTGGTGAACATGGATGCGAGGCCTGAACAATTTCAAGATGTCCATAAACGAAGATACGCAGTTACTGGGCAACCTTCGAGCAGTGAAGTTGGTGGTCAAGCGGCTTCATATGAATCCCGAGGCCCTAGTTCTCGCAAACGAAACTTAGAGGAAGGTGGAAGCACGGTTGACAGGCCACAATTGCCAGTGCAACCGGCTGATAGTGTTGAGGGCACTGTGATAGACCGTGACGGGGATGAAGTAAATGATGGTAGTCAGTACTCAGCTGGCCCATCAAAGCGTCCATGCCAGTCTGATGCCTTTGGGACCCACCATGCTTCATATGGCAAGGATTCATCAGGGGCTGGTCCTAGCCTGTCACTTGGTTTTGAGATTGGTACAGGTGCTCCCAAAGATGATACGTTTGGCCAAAGACACGAACAGCTAGTTGGTATGCCCTCTACTCGAGACTCAACACATGTTTCATCTGTTATTGCAATGGACACTGTTCACAATACAGATGATTCAATGGAAAGTGTTGAGAATCTTCCCGGAGACTTCGATGACGTTCATTTCCCTTCTACATCTATGTTAAGAAGTGCAGACCCCATAGAAACTTCAGAATTGAACTACAGTAACCAAGCACAGCAGAGTACTTGTCCAGCTGTGGTCAGAAGTGCTGGTGAAATGGGTGTTAGTAGCACAAATGATGAAGAAGTCGTGAATGCTGATACTGCCACTGCCAATGTGAGGGATGGCCCTAGCTTTGGGATCAGTGGAGGAAGTATTGGAATGGGTGCTAGTCATGAAGCTGAAATCCATGGGACGGATGCTTCTGTGCACAGAGCAGATAGCGTTGCTGGTGAGGTAGAAGCAGTCGCTGAAATTACTGAAAATCAGGGGCAAACAGGTGAATTTGCTCCAGATCCCGGGCTAATGGGTGACTATGTCCCTGAAGAAGTGGACCGTGGAGATCTTAATGGTGATAGTCAAGATCTGACATCTCGTTCAGTGGGAAGGGCTGATAGTGGTTCAAAAGTAGTTGGCTCCACCAAAGCAGAATCCATTGAAAGTGGCGAAAAGAATTGTCAGGTGCAACCTATGCTCCCGAATAGTCCACACCCTTCTCTTTCTTGCAATGCTGTTGTATGTTCCGCTCCTGAAGCATCCAAAGAAGAAGTTACCCAATATAATGCTCCAGCTACTGATGATTGCGGATTCGTTGAGTCAGAATATATGGTTGCGAATGGGTCAGGTAACCTTCATCTTGAGTTTCAGGGTATACTGTACTACTTCCCTTCTTTCTCTCAGAGAGTTGTTTGAACGTACGTATAAAAGTACCTTATATTGATTTAAAAAACACAGCTACATTGGGAAGTTTCTATATTCTGGTAGGATAGTATCTCATCTCTCATTATATGCTAATATCACAAAATAGACTCCATTCTGCTTGGGATAGGTAAACTCATATTTGGGTAGACTGCTGGTAATGTTTCATACTGATGCTAACTGTGATTGGATTCAGCACATCCTGGGTGGAACTTTTACATGGCATTAGGCATTGTTTACCTTTTTTGATATTCCTTGATTGAGACATCACCTTTTTCCATTTTAGGCATCATCGCTTTTATACTTTCAAGTATTTTTTTCCTTCTTTGATTCAAGTTTTACTGATTTGGTTATTCATACTTGCTGAAATGATGAAAATGAGTGTCATTCAGGGCCTCCTATTGGAGAAAGCAACTATGAAGAAGCTGTTGAATTTGATCCAATTAAGCATCACAATTTTTTCTGTCCTTGGGTAAATGGAAATGTTGCTGCTGCTGGCTGCAGCAATAGTGGCAGTTCCTCTTCCAACACTGGTGCTATTGCTCTCTGTGGTTGGCAGCTGACATTAGATGCTTTGGATTCCTTCCAGTCACTTGGACATGTTCCAGTCCAAACTGTTGAATCTGAATCAGCTGCATCTCTATACAAGGTAATTGATTTTGCACGTGGTATTCCCAGCCATTACAAATCTTTTTGTAGGCTTTGTGAAGGAGAAGGAATTTTCTTTTGTTGTTTCTAATATGATGTGGGTTTTAAATTCTTGTGTTGTTAATTTGCTAGATATCTTAACTTGATGTATGAGCTTGATTGTTAACAGATGAAAAAAGGAAATAACATGTTCTGCAGTATCATGTGCTGTTCCCTGCAGCTTTCGCTTGCCAAGTATGCTTTCACAAACAACTAATTCTCTGGAAATCATTTTTGTTAGGATCCCATGATCCTGAACCGATCTTACCTGGGATCGCAAATCCCAAGTTTGTCTATGAAGAGCGGATCTAATTGTATTAGACCCAACGGATTCTTCCAATGTATCATTTCTGGATCCAATGGAATGCATAGGTATAGGAAGAAGCCCCGCGGCAGTTAAGAAATTGTAGCCTTCCAAATAAGAACTGGCCTAGACTCAAATCTCTGTTTCTTTTTATCTGTATCTAGATTAAAATCTCGTATGTCTTCTTGAAACAATGTGGAAAAATCTCTTCCCATAATCCTCTCAGACCATGGTGTTTGTTATCTGTTTGAATAACCGTCCCTCTCAATTTTATAGCTCTGCTCTGGCGGAGTTGATTTCTTTTTGGCCCGTTCCAATTGATTCTTGATTTCTCAGGCCAAGTTTCTGATACAAAATTTTGCAGGATGATCATCGTGCCCCTGGTAGAAAACTCTTGGCGCGACACTCTTTTAGCAAGCATCATGGACATAACTGAATGTGATACTAGGCGTGAGACTTAAAATCTGGTATATTATGTTGCTTGCGTTGTTCTTATGACATATTGACGTTCCTTTACTGTTATACTCCATCATTTGATGGATATAGTTGACGACATTAATCACTACCTCCAGTAGTAGCCTCTATTGAATGGGTCGGACACACAACATGCTGCTATAAATTTAGTTCAAACTCTTAGCCTATAGAAGCCTCAAGAGCTCATTGGTCTAGAGAAAAGGTTTCCCAATAATGAGAGCATCAATTGATTTAGTATACTCAGTCAAGACTATCATTATTTTGTTGCTGGAGGAACTTAGGTGATTTAATAACTGACACGTCAATCTTATAGCAATTAGATAGTGTTTGAGTAGTCGTTGCTTCATGTTATCTGTACTATATTTGACTATTTTATCCTCGTCTGATCAGGGCTTGGTCCAGCAATGTTGAAGTACCCCAGTGGTCAGCTTTGGAGTGTTTGAATCAATATACATCAAAACTGTTTTCTTTCATGGTGGCTGATTGTTGTCTCACTGAAGTTGAAATTCTGTTAAAGCTGGTTACATATGTGGAGTTGTGAAGGATATTCTAGATATATTCTGGATTCCGTACTTTGTTGCTTTTCTTAGTTCGAACCATTAAATAATGCCTTGGAAGGAAAAGGCTGATTTAGTTGAGGATACTTTTCTTTTTAATTATTTAGTAGGTTGGGCTTTTCAGACATCCCGAGTTTCGAGACGATGAAGTTGAGTGAGTAATTCTGTAAACTTATAAATGCTCGAGCCTATTTTATAAAGCATTTGGCCAGCTTAGGCTCTCCTTGAAACTTGATTTGTTTCTATACTTGTCGTAATTAATCGTTGCCATTCTGCTGCTGTTGGATAGCATACTTGGTCCTTGATTTTAAGATTTCACAAGTATTTCTTGATTGATTTCTAGTGTCTGCATCAGAGGAACTGCTCTATGGTGTTGGATTTGCCCCTCTCCATTTCTCAAGAAAGCTCTTTTCACCCTTTTCTTTTCCTGTCTAATATTGAATGAATTTGGGCAAGGGTTCTTGTTTATTCTGAAATTCCTTGGAGATAAATATTGTTTGTTGTCAATATTATCCATTTATAATGTTCTAAGTTTCGATGAAGAAAAGAACATTTTATATGTCTGAATCGTAAATGTGTTTTGTGTTGTTAAGTCTTGCACTCTTGCTCTCGCCTTACCTTCTATATACTGAAGATTTTCTGAAGTATCAAATCATTTCCCTAAGTATTTTCTTTGTTAAAAATTTTAGCATTAGGTCTTGGATGCATTAGCTCACGGTCCAATTTTGAGCTATTCTTGAAATTATATACTGGGTTTTTCGAAAACAACTTCTCTATACTTGGTAAGATCTGTGTATATTTTACCTTTTCATACCTCACTTGTGGGATTCTACTGGTTATGTTGTTGTTTCGATCTAACCCAATGAATTGGGTGTAAACTTTGGAGATAATGGCTCAGTCTCATTAGAGAGAAACATTACAACAAGTGATCTCTTTACATACCCATAAGCTTTGGCCTAGTATCTGATAGTTCGCAAAAGTTGACTAGTACACCACCATTATCCACCTTACATGTCGAGCATGGATAATTTACAACTTAGTAGAAACTTTTACCTGAGATTTAATTGTTTCCCTTATTTACCCCTTCACCAACAAGCAGCCTCAATTTCAAGAACATGAACAAATTTATAAGTAAAATTCCGGAGCTGAAGAATGATTTGAACGTCACAAAATTTACCAGATATAATATTCAAGAGAAAGGTCGTCCTTTTCATGAAGTTTAAAAAAAGTAAAACAACATCCTTCATTGTACCTGATCATCTAGTTTATTAGTATCTGCCATGTACATAAACATGAGATGGTAAAACCAAAAGCTCGCGCGTGCAACTGAGCTAAAAACCAAGAGAGATATGCATGTCTTGATCAAAATCTCAATACTTAGCAATCTCAATCCCTCCCTTACTGTTGTTACAGGTCCCAACTGGTGCATCATACTTGCTGAAAAGCCGATAAGACGAGAGCAGAGAAAGCCCTGCATAGCAAAGGCCTACTATAAAAGTGATGGACACAGATGCTGTGGCTCTGTGGCAAAAACCTCCAAATGAACCACATGATTCACTCCATGTAACTGCTGTATCCCCTTTATATGCTAGATACACCACCTCCGTCGATACAGCTCCAGCAGCCAGTATTGCATATGTCAATATCTGCAAGCAGAAGCAGAGTAACAGAAGTTCTGTAAGTTCAATCAAGCCTATTCCATTTGCCTCGAACTATATATGCATATGCAAAACATATATTATGATCGCGATAAAGAAACCTGGTCAAGGAGGAAGAAGGTCCAGGCTCGAGACATCGTTATTGGACGAGGCACAACTGCTACAATTGCTGATAGAAGAGAATAGCCTGCACAAATTCCATTTGCATGTACTAAATACCTGCAGTAGAATCAAGATTTTGAAAACCTCATTAGCCATGCTTACATATTCCTTTCAATAGAACCAATTTTCAGGTTGGTTTTTTTAGGAAAAACTATCAAATTAGACAAACATTCGTATCATATAGTTTGAAATAATTACATATTGTCTCACTAGTTAATAGTTTCATACTAGATTTCAAATAATATACACCATTCCAAGTCAGATGCATGTATCGTAAGTCAAGGCATTCGCAAAGCAGGAGATCGATCTGCTCTTTTCATCTCTCTTGCCGACTTAGCCGAACTACTTGAACTCGAGTCATTCACTTCCTTAAGCCATGTCCATACTAAAAGAGCTAAATCGGATGGTGACTAGATTCATTCCGTCGCACGGGATTCTGTAATAGCAAAAACGTTGACCCTTACTACTGGTCCCGCATTTTAATCTGAGAAAGAAAGAGTTCCGGTCGAGCACTCTTTTTACTTTGTCAAATTCCCTCTCACCAAACTAGACTTCGCCTCGCTAGTTAGTATATTAAATATAAATGCACTTGGATACAAAAAGGTAAAGCCCGAGAGGGCTAAAGCTTGTGCTATGTGCAAGGTCCTATTACAAGGATTTATCGTACGCACTTTACGTCACAATTTTATCAGAAGTGGTTTCCAAACGCTCGAACTCGTGAGCTCCTGATCACATGGAGAAAACTTTAAACTTACTTCAAGACTCTTCTTCTACATTTGAATATAATATATGTAAAGTAAATTTAATTTAATTTGACCCGTATGTACCCTAGATACATGTATCTAGGTGTATCTGGTGAAGCAAGAGCGGTGCCGAAAATAATTTCAAAAACTAAAGTGAAGCTCATAATTAGGCCCTAAACTAGTTAGATTTTATTGTTGGCTCATAGAAATGAATTTTGGACCTAATTCAATCTAAAAACTGAATCATGAGTGGCCATATGGGACACTAAAATTATTTTTAGATTTAAAAAAGATAATACCGTTTCTAGACGGACCAAAAAGAAATACATATAAAATACTAAAGAAGATGATTACCTGAAGGTCCCAAGGTCAGAGTAAGTAAGTGAACCATAGTCATTAGTTTGTGAATTTTTGAGCATAATGACAAGAGCCACAACACAAAGCCCCATTGGCAACAAACGCATCATCGTCTCAGCTGTTCTCATGCTGCTGCTGCTACTTTCATTCTCATCTTCTAATTCTCTCTTTTGTAGTGGAGTACTTCCAGCCATATTACTACTACTCTTCATCTTGGAATATTATCAAACACTTCACTCTCCTTATTTTGCTTTTCTGTTGATTTTATAATTACAGGAAGAAACTGGGGGAGAATATGTGAATGAATGATAGGGCAATGCAACTTTGCTAATTATAAAGGGAGTTGGGGTAGTTGAGAGCATTGAATTGGATCAATTAATATTGCCACACTTTCCCATGCAAGCCAAAGAAAAAATTTGAGTCATTAATGGATGACTATCATCTTTTCTCAAATTGCTCATCTATCTTTTGCGGCGTTTTGTTTCATATCTAGTAATCTCTATTTTTTAAAAATAGTTTCTTTATATAGATAGTGATAAAATCTTTATACATTTTACCCTCCTCTGATTTCAATTATGAAATTTCACAGAATATATTATTATTGTTATTGCAGTTCAACTATCTCTTTCTTCATCAGTGACTGTGTGTGTCCCTACACTGAGTTCTTAGTGAATACATTCAATAACTCAGCTTTTGCCAAATATACAAGTTTGAGCCCTCCAAAATCAAATAAGTAAACAGTCCCCCCCAAAATTTGATTGTGATGCCACAGAAATTATTACAGTTATTACGCTAACAATTTTAAACTTTCAATTTAGTGACAATTTTTTTTAAAGTCTTAACGATACTAAAAAGAGATGGTTAACGATACTTATTCAATTTATGAAATCAAGATGTAATTTTACACGTAATTCTTATTTATCCTTATTATTGATCATAGTTATTTTGCTATTATATTTTTCAAAACCTTATATTTATTATAAAGTTAATTTGGTAAAATTACTCCTGTCATTTAGTGTTTTTTAGTCCTTATACCAAGTCAATAGTGGACAATTATTATTGAAGAGAGGGAGTATAAAAGTAAAATTCCAAAACAAGATCCACGATTGAATTACCTCTCTACCCTATTCTAATTCTCATAATTTTCATTTTTAGCGTCAAATTATATAAATTTTGATTAACATCTTAAGATATACTTTTATATCATATTGATATTAAAAAATATTGCAATCAACAATACCTTTTGTATAATTTTTAAATATTTAAAATTTTATTTTAAAATATTAAATTAATTTAATAAATAAATTAAATTAACCTTTAAATTGGATGACATAATAACTAAAATGGAACGGAAGAAGTACTCGCGAGCATAGGTAGACGTGGAGGGAATGTGACCAGAGAAGCAAGAGCAGGAGACTCCTTCCAATCTTAAATAACTAAAAAAGAATAGCAAATTGCAAAAGGTCCACAGAAATTGCTAAAATATTTTAGGATAAAATATAATTTTCTTCACGATGAAAGTAGAAAAATATAATTGCTTTCTTTTTTTCTTTTAAGAATTTTTTTAATGGGAAACATTTTTTGTTTGTGCCAAATGCACCCTATTGCTCTAATGATTCATTTGAAAAGGTCTTTCATTTTGCAAAATAAATGTATCAAGTCGCTTTAATGAATGTTTTAGCCTTTTAGGGTCCCCTTTTTTCGCATAATACTGACAGGCTATATGGCAGCCATTGTGCCACCTTGAATTAAGTACTCTTATGATAGTTTATAGATGCATTATGCAGTGACGGAGCGAATATTTTTGTCAAGAATGTTCATACTTTTAGGATATTGGTGAATGATTTTTATATCAAGAGTTGTGATATATATCAAGAGTGTTTAACAATTGATATATATCAAAATATCAATATTTAACCTATATATTCAATTTTTTTCAACAAAAAATGTCTATCTGACTATCCTTGGGTGAATATAGCTTTGCCCTTGATATTATGAATTACAACTTGTTTCTTTAATCAAAATTAATACTATAGTGTAATGATATAGTATTTATTTGCAAAGGACCACCAGGGTGACCTTGCTGGACCACTCTTTAACCCTATTGAATTTGGAAAAAATGAGAAGTTCATGAAGGATGTGAAACTCATGGAGTTAATCTCAACTTAGGGTTTACTTTTATTAGTCCAAATTCAAGAACTTGTATGTGACACTCCAAGATGTTACTTCATCGGTTTCAATTCATCTGAAACAGTTGAAATTTTGAGAGTTAGTTAAATATTTTAGAGTCAAATCTTTATGTTGTTAGCAATTTTATAATTTATAGTACTTATCAATCATTTAGACTTAAAGACGAAATCCTTATCCTTAGAGTCAAATCGCTTTTAGGCCATCTCATCTATTACATAATTCTTCTACTCTAGTATCCGAAATATAAGGTAAAGTTGATTGAGGAGTTAGTATTGATTCATGAAGATGCTCCTCCGAAATTATAGTACAGAATTGTCCATCTCATCACTTCAAAGAGTAGTGGTTCTATTGTTTTGCCAGCTTTAACATAATTTTTAAATATATGTTTTTTTACATATTTATATTTAAAAATTAAAATTTCAAAATTTGAATTTTATCAAATACATTGAAATTTTTTTTAATCAAAGAACGGAAGCAAAATCAATAATTAATTTTTTTAAAAAATTTTCTCAAATATCCATATTAAAGTCCGATTAACTTTGAATTCGTGTCTGAAAACACCCGGGCGCAACATTGAAACCATCCATCTCGTCTTTCTCTCGCTTAACGAGGGAGGTCCAAATTCCTAGGCTTCTTGCTTTATTTCGCTAAGCCAACTTTCTTTTACGTGTTTCAAAATGTTTTGGGACTCTAATACAATGTCTTGAAATTCAAAATTATAACAGCAAAACACTAGAAAAATAGTGTATCATGCAATTTGAACTGTTTTATAAGTGAAATTCATGATTTTGTCCTAAAGTTTGAGATAAAAACAGTTACAACTTCATGAAGTATTCAAGAGTTTGAATTGTAATAGTTCAAAATCCATGCAAATTTCTGGAGTTTGGACTGCAAGATAGCTAGAATCACGCAGTTCAAACTTCACAAAAGAGCGGCGAAAATAAAGAAACGATTCACAATTTGAAAATAATGATCAAAAGGTTTTATGCTTGAAAACTATACTTCCTCCCTTTCATATTAAGTTAATTGTTAGAGAATTTTTGATGTTTCAGAAAAAGTAAATTGTTTACTTTTTAAGGGTTGTGTTGAAATTTTTTTCCAATTTTACCCTTCATTCATTAAGTTTTTAAGATTAAATTTTGTATGAAATAAATAATGCATTAAATGAGTGTGTGGAGTTTGAAAAGGGTAAAAATGAAAAAACATGATTAAATTGTCTTTATTTTTTTCTTAATATGTGTGAAATGTCCTAGCAATTCACTTAATATGAAACGCAGAGAGTAATCTTTACCGGTGTTATTATTAGTAGTATTTTTTTATTCTCTTATTCTTCAATTTTATTAGTTAATTTTTCCCCTTATTTTGATATTTCTGCATAGATCCTTCACTATTGTGTATCCTTTTCTTACTAATTGATTTTCATATTTTACTTCAGTCAAAAGCCTGTTGTAAATAACCTCTTTATCTTCACTAAGCAGGAATAAGACTGTATATACAACACTTTTCTCAAATTCCTATTTATGAAATTATACTAGATGCATTATCGTTATGGTTGAACAATAAAAAGTACACCAAATGCAGGTATGTACCTCGGCTGGGGGTCATCGGATACACGTGAACCCATGCTCCTTTTCCTAAATCATATATATCGATGTTATATTTTTTCTAAGAAATACTTAAATACAGATATATGAATCTACACCGATAGTATCACATATGTGATAGTAATTGCATGCACCTCTTTAATCGAGATCAAAATGTTAAAAAGATTCAATGATAAAAACCTACCGATCAAATTTACATCTTGAATCTATCTTTTCATTAATAGTGCACCCTTATGATATGTATAATTAGTAGCATATGTATAAAAATTGAAGTGTAGCCCATGTAGGGGAAAATAAGGCCCATGGGCTTTAGTTAAAAGAGCCCATCACATTTCACAAATTACATTAAGAGAGTTGAAAAGCAAATTACCCTTTTCTCCTCCAATGTAAAGGAGCGTAGATCTACCGAATTTTCCATTGGCATCATCAATCAGTACAATACAACAAGATCTAAAATAAACCTGATTGCAACTCACGCGATAATAGGTCCACACATAAAACACGCGCGAACAGTTTTTATTGCACTGCCCTCTGGATTTCACTTCACGATTTTTTTGCTTTTCCTCCTCCTCCAAATTCCAAATCTCCGTCGATTCTACCGTCATTTCTCACTTTTCCGATTGAACATCCACTCGCCGGTAAACAATTTATTCCGCTATTTATAGATCTAGTTCAATTAATGTTACGAGTATTTATTTTAATTTCTGCCGGAAAACTTTATTCAATATACAGAAACGGATCTAGGATTTAATTTATTAGCTGCGAAGGCTACTGGACTAGTTTTTCTTTTTCTTAGAAAAACAATTTAATGAAGATTATGGATATGTAAATTTGTGTGAAAACGTGGCGTGTATGCACTCGATGCAACGAGGTGGATCTGTTCATGTTAGCATTAGATTTGAGTTTATGTTAGTTGAATTATTTCTGTATTTCATTTTGTTTTGATTCTTCTGTACCGTTTTGGATCTTATGTGTAGTATGATTTGAGTGAATGATTTATATGTTAAGAGTACAATTAATGCGTAGAATGATTTGAATGAACAGTTCAATTAATGTTAAGAGTATTTATTTACATTTTTGCCGTATTCTATTAATAGTAGGGAAACTTAATTTTGGTATACACAGAAATGGACAGAGGCGCTACTGACTCATTATTTGTTGTTTAGTTTTTTATTTTCAATGAGAGGGCATAGTGTGAAAAATGTATTTCTCTTAATGAGCTTAATGAGGATTATGGATATGTAATTTAGTGAAGACAGTGTGAGCGCACTCGCTGCGATGAGGTGGATCTGCTCATGCTAGTATTAGATTTTAGTTCTTGTTAAATTATTTCTGGATTCTGGTGTCCAGATCTTATGTGTAGTTAGATTTGAATAAATGGTTGTTTGTTTTTTTGTTTTTAAATCATGAAATTCGATGTGTAGAGGAGTAATATGTTTGAGTTGGTGTTAGGGTTTTCAGTAATGCGATCTATGTGATATGAAGTTGTTTCTTGCTCTTTTAACAGGCAGAAAAGTTTGTCCAGTACGCATAGGTGGATTTGTTATTTAATTTAGTAGGCTTGGATCATTTCTGCACTAGCTATTTCTTTGTGATAATGAGTGCAGGTGTAGTATAAATACATGATATAATATATATTTGTGTTGAGGTGTACTTGTTTAGCATTGGTGCACTTTCACTTGCTGTAGGTGGATCTGTGACCACCTAGTATAACCATTTGGTTGCTGATGTACTACTAGTATTAGTTGGATTTGGGTTAGAGTGATTTGTCCTACTTCTGTGTTTCATTTCTGCTTCTCTAGCGTCTAGATCTTGTTTAGTTGCATTATGAGGAGTTAACTTACTGAAATTCAGTAGATAAGGTAATAAATTCAGTTAAGATGTTCACCAATATGATCAATGTGATGTAAATTTGTTTCTTGCTCATAAGGGAAATTGGTGTTTATATCTGAATTTTAGTTTACAGGTGACGTAATTTGATATAACATTGATTGCCATTAATGCTAGTAGATATTTCTCCATTCTCATAGCTGGTAAACTTTTCTTTTCCATAATCTCTATTGCTCTTTCTTGTTTCCCTGCTCAATCTTACTTCTAATAAATATGGTAAAAGTAGTGTAAGCGATATACTTGTGAGGTGTAAATGGCCCTTATCTTTAGGAGGAAGCATAATATTTTCTGGTTCTTCATTTTTCATTTATCAAGTTCTAGAAAGATCACTAACACTGTCTTTTTTTATCTCAGAGTTCCTGGAATATTCTACGGAGATTTGTAATTTTTTGTTAGATCGAACTAGTTTTCAGGGGACTGGTGTTTTTGTTGAGCAATGGCTGCCCCATTGATCTCAACAAGGAGATATTGGACTTTTTTCATCTATGTCGTTCTCGTTTCTCATATCAGTAATGGATTTTATCTTCCTGGAAGCTACATGCATACATATTCAACAGGTGAAGAAATCGTAGTCAAAGTGAATTCATTGACGTCGATTGAAACTGAACTTCCATTCAGCTACTATAGTCTCCCTTACTGCAAGCCTCCAGGTGGAGTCAAGAAAAGTGCTGAGAATCTAGGAGAGTTGCTAATGGGAGATCAGATTGACAACTCCCCCTACAGATTTAGGATGAATATCAATGAGTCTATTTACCTGTGTACTACTTCTCCCTTAAATGAGCATGAGGTAAAGCTGCTGAAGCAGAGGACCCGTGATCTATATCAGGTTAACATGATTCTGGATAATTTGCCTGCTTTAAGATATGCCAACCAAAATGGGCTTAAAATTCAGTGGACGGGGTTTCCTGTTGGCTACTCACCACAAAACAGTAACGATGATTACATAATCAACCACCTTAAATTCAGGGTTTTAATTCATGAGTACGAGGGCGCTGGAATTCAAATAATTGGTACTGGTGAAGAAGGTATGGGTGTCATTTCAGAGACTGATAAGAGTAAAACATCTGGTTTTGAGATTGTTGGTTTTGAGGTCATTCCATGCAGTGTCAAGTATGAACCAGAAAAGATGACCAAACTCCATATGTATGACAACACTTCGTCAGTAAATTGTCCACTGGAGCTTGATAAGTCTCAAATAATAAGAGAGCAAGAAAGAGTGTCTTTCACTTATGAGGTTGAATTTGTTAAAAGTGATATTAGATGGCCATCTCGATGGGATGCTTATCTGAAGATGGATGGTGCCCGAGTCCATTGGTTCTCAATTCTCAACTCTTTGATGGTAATATTTTTCTTGGCTGGTATTGTGTTTGTTATCTTTTTGAGAACAGTTAGAAGGGATTTGACCAAGTACGAGGAACTAGATAAAGAGGCTCAGGCACAGATGAATGAGGAGCTTTCTGGTTGGAAGCTTGTGGTGGGTGATGTTTTCAGAGAACCAAATCACTCGAAGTTACTATGTGTGATGATTGGAGATGGGGTTCAAATTACTGGAATGGCAGTTGTCACTATTGTTTTTGCTGCATTTGGTTTCATGTCACCAGCTTCACGAGGCATGTTGCTAACAGGCATGATATTGCTTTATCTTTTTCTGGGAATTGCTGCTGGTTACGTTAGTGTGCGTGCTTGGAGAACAATAAAGGGTACATCAGAAGGTTGGAGAGCGGTTTCATGGTCAACTGCATGCTTCTTTCCTGGGATTGTCTTTGTCATCCTAACTCTGCTGAATTTCATTCTTTGGGGAAGCAACAGCACTGGCGCACTCCCCATCTCATTATATTTCATTCTCATATCACTTTGGTTCTGTATTTCACTGCCTCTCACCCTCTTGGGAGGATACCTCGGCACTCGAGCTGAGGCTATTCAATATCCTGTGCGGACTAACCAGATTCCTAGGGAGATCCCTGCACGCAAGTATCCCTCTTGGCTTCTTGTTCTTGGTGCCGGAACTCTGCCATTTGGAACCCTCTTTATTGAACTCTTCTTCATCCTCTCTAGTATTTGGCTTGGACGATTCTACTATGTTTTTGGTTTTCTGCTTATTGTGCTCCTCCTGTTGGTTACTGTTTGTGCTGAAGTTTCAGTTGTGCTCACTTACATGCACCTTTGTGTAGAGGATTGGATGTGGTGGTGGAAAGCATTCTATGCATCAGGTTCTGTTTCGCTCTATGTGTTCCTGTACTCCATCAACTACTTGGTTTTTGACCTTCAGAGCTTGAGTGGCCCAGTATCAGCTATACTTTACCTTGGCTACTCTTTGATTATGGCTATCGCGATCATGCTTTCAACCGGCACTATTGGCTTCCTCACATCATTTTACTTTGTGCATTATCTTTTTGCATCAGTGAAGATTGACTGAACAGATGTGCAGACCCGTGATTATTGTTTAGATGGCTACAGAAAAGACCTTTTGTGCATTGTGGAACTTTACCTTTACCTAGTCCTGCCAGAAAGAGTATCTAAAATTGCAGTGAGGGACTTTTGTACTTTCTATTTTACTGTAATGTTCTGAGGCTAGATAATTTGTTAGTCCAAAAGCTATTGTTTAGCATTTTCATCTTTTATTGTGTTTTAATTACATTTTCCCCTATTTCTTGTATCTTGACAACCTCTACTTTCAATGGGAAAATTACCAGAGAACTCGGTGTAGCTTTGAAATTGAAAAGGAAGATAGGTTTCTGGTGGTTTAGTTACATTCCACTTTTGAACCTACTCTTGGTTATTTGCACATCACAACCAGTTAAAAGTGTCTCGGATTAGAGGTCTTTAGGATGCAGAGCTTCCTTTTCACTCTCCATTTTATACTGCTTTCCATCGCTGCGGTTCTGTTAGTCTGTATGTCTTTGCCAACTACACAAATACGGGGCTGTACTTTTTACTTTTTGAATGAACTATGGTGTTCAGGTCAGCTCGCTCATTTTGACTAATGGATAGGAAGAATCACCTAAGATTTTCCTGTGCTGCCTAAGTCAATGTAAAGTTGCAATTTCCTTAGACCTGCCGCTCTTGATTAACTTTTTGCTTTGCAACTTATGTCTTCAGTAGTCATGAAGTCAACATATGCATGTCCATAAGCGTCATAGGATTTCTACGTATTGACTCATATATACTGTTATTCATTAGCGTAATCGTACGTTGTTAACCCAGCTGTTAATGATCTATATAAACTGGTAAAGGCTAAAACATCTACTATATAGTAACCATGGATCAATTTGATTTTAGGCATTCATCTTATTGTTTGTAAACATTCTCAAATCCGGAATCAGAATGCCCTGGCAATTCGATCCATTCAACATTCACCATTTTACTTTAACGGAAGCTAGCATTCTTCTCTCGACATTCTTCATCTTCTCCTTCACCTCCTTTACTATTCGTTTGAATTACAGTAACACTAGAAGTAGGCAGTGACAAATACGTATACGCGTCGGACATTTCTCCAAAACTCTTGCTCTGTCATTGCTATACATTTTGGTATGCTTATCCAATGACCATATTGATTTCCCTGCGGTATAATTGGCTTGCCAAGACTTTCAATAGCATCCTGGATTGGCTACAAGAAATGTCTTCATCAATGCCTGTTTTTAATATTTTTGTTGTAAATCTTGAAGAACAGCAAGCCGTTTCAGGGATTGAAGCAGTTTAACAGATGACAATGAAGCTATTTGTAAATTTTTTTTCAAACACTTTGATCAATATTTGGTTAGTGACTATTATGTGCCCTTTTAGAATAAAAAGGTATCACACCAGAAGTTGAGTCCGTCTCAATTACTCATTTAGTTTCAATTTATATAATGTAATGTATTTGATTGAAAACGTAGATTAAGTGGAAAAAAAATAAAAATTATTGTCTAAGACTAGCTATAAATATATGTATGATCATAAATTTACAAAAGTATTATTCTTTTGTAATTTATTGTATAAGACTAGGTACAAAAATTAAATTATTCTTTTTTAATCATGTATTTTCATCGTGTTTAAATATTTATTATAATTTAAATAGAGGTAATGGATAGAAATTCTTCTAAATTCTCACCTTTTATTAATTTCATACTTAAACTATGCCTCAGTATGAAATAAAACAAAACTGATGCATGTTTTTCTCTTTACCTTTTCTTATCTCCCTTTTAATTTTTAATTCTTTTTTACTTTTACTTTTTTCAAATTTTACTTGTCTACTTAGAATTAAAATCATTAATAATCTAAACGAAATCTTAAATAATAATTATAGATAACATGTATAGTGTCACTTTACATTCAGCCAGCCCCTGCTCCAATTTTATACAATGGAGTTGAAGTATCACCTGAGGTCAATTTGATCTTTCTAGTGCCGCAAATAAGGAAGTTGGAGGTAATTCTGCCCTATCCGACGAGGATCATCACTCTGAGGTGAGAAATCTCAAGCTTTTGACATGACCTTTTCCCTTTATTACTTTTTTTTCTTAAAAATTTATATGTTTTTCCTCAGTAAGTAACAGTAATAAAATGGGAATTCAGGAAGTATTAAAGCTAATTAATACATGTGTTTTTTTCCTTGATATTGGAACAAATGATGATAACTTAATTATCTAATAATGGGTTTCTAAATTTTATTTAAAATGTGTAAAATTTTATGTTCTCTCCATCTCTCTGTGGCTTATTTTAGAAAATAACGAATTTTTATTTCTTTATTACTTTTGGTGTTTGTTTCTGTTTTTGTACTTATTTCTTCTGAAATGGGATTTTTTTGTGTTCAGGGCATGAGACTCGTGTGTTGAAGATGGAAAGGACACAATTGAAAAGAAGAAGACTTAATGGAGAAAATGTTACACACTCAAAATACTTTTAAGTATTTTGTGGGAGAATGCTCTCAAACTTGCTTGATTACAAGTGAGAGAGAACACCCCTATATATACTACTCCACCTCCATAATGAATGGTGGAGATTGATTTGATCTAATGGTGAAGATTAACTCTCTAGAATACTCCACATATATCTTAGGAATCTTCACACCCTTCCATATCCTTCCATACTCTTCTATATCCTTCCATACTATTATGTACTCTTCTACAATGTTCTACGACATTTCTAGACTATATATTTTATAAGATACTTCTAGATAATTAGAGAAAGTAGGAGATGATAATTTTAACATTGTGTCCATGGCGTCATACACATTGCGACTCCCGGATACAATCGGGATGATCTGGACTACTCTTTGCTTATTGAAGAGCCGAATCCTCTAGATTATCAAATGGAAGGACAGCTAATGTGTCATGACCCGAAAATTTGGCGTGATGACACTTGCTCAATCCCACTAGAACAAGTCAGCCTTATCTCAAAAAGAGTAATAAATATAACGTGTGGAAGCATTTTTAACTAAAATAAATAACTAAAAAAAAATGGAGAATTTTCATAAACTTAAATTCCCACCCAAGGATTTGGTTGTCACGCGTACAAGCCACTAAAATACAGAAAATCAAAAGAATACAAGTCTTAACTGTCCTTTTTCTCAAATAGAACAAGTACAGAAGAAATAGGAACAAGAGAGTCAGCCAGATAACAAAGCTACCTCTCTATGTCTCCTGAAAATCCTCGACGCTTTTAAGGAATTACTATTCACTGCTTGGGTTCACCACCTACACGAGTGTAAAAGCAAGGGGTGAGTACCAAATACCACGCGGTACCCAGCAAGTCAACTAACAAAACAGGGAAGTCTAATAGAATACACAAACTCCTTTCGTCCCACTCGATATTCGCGACACCAACCTGCATAAAGGTTATTCCGATCCAACAACATATAATATTTAAATAAGATGGTATTTCATCATATCACACTTTCAAATCACAAATTAAAAACATAATCAATCATAATGACGACACCATGTTATGCAATGGTATGAAAAAGTGATATGCAATGCATTATGCAATTATGCCATCACATCATCGCCGGTAGAAACCTCGGCGTAAAAATATCGTCATAAACATGCTGGCAGAAACCTCGGCATCACAATATCATCATAAAAATGCCGGCAGAAACCTCGGCATCACATCTCGACCGGTAAAGACCTCGGTCCCAATATCTTTATAACTTCGCCGGCAAAGACCTCGACATC
>JAPFFP010000099.1:11318865-11380028 GCA_026153255.1 Solanum medicagineum
CGCATGACACAATTTTCGTTTGAATTACAGTAACACTAGAAGCAGGCAGTGGCAAATATGTATATGCGTTGGACATTACTTCAAAACTCTTGCTCAGTTGCTTATCATTGCTATCTGTTTGGCAGTACCAAACTATACATTTTGGTATGCTTATCCAATGATCATACTGATTTCCCTGTGGTATAATTGGCTTGCCAATACTTTCAATAGCATCCTGGATTGGCTACAAGAAATGTCTGCATCAATGCCTGTTTTTAATATTTTTGTTGTAAATTTTGAAGAACAGCAAGCCGTTTCAGGGATTGAAGCAGTTTATCAGATGACAATGAAGCTATTTGTAAATTTTTTTTCAAACACTTTGATCAATATTTGGTTAGTGACTATCATGTGCCCTTTTAGAATAAAAAGGTATCACACCAGAAGTTGACTCCGTCTCAATTACTCATCTCGTTTCAATTTATGTAATGTAATGTATTTGATTGAAAACGTAGATTAAGTGAAAAAAATAAAAATTATTGTCTAAGACTGGCTATAAATATGTGTGATCATAAATTTACAAAAGTATTATTCTTTTCTAAATTATTGTATAAGACTAGCTATAAAAATTAAATTATTCTTTTTTTTATCATGTATTTTCATCGGGTTTAAATATTTATTATAATTTAAATAGAGGTAATGGATAGAAATTCTTCTAAATTCTCACCTTTTATTAATTTTATACTTAAATTATGCCTCAGTGAAATGAAATGAAACAAAACTGATGCGTGTTTTTCTCTTTACATTTTCTTATCTCCCTTTTAATTTTTAATTCTTTTTTTACTTTTACTTTTTATTTTTTCAAATTTTACTTGTCTACTTAGAATTAAAAATCATTAATAATCTAAATGAAATCTTAAATAATAATTATAGATAACATATATAGTGTCACTTCACATTCTTAAATCTATTTAAGGCGCATCAACGTTTTACATAACATAAAATGAACACAAAAAAGAGTTAGCACTTGAAAGCTATAGTTCAAAACTAACATAAACTAGACATAATTTAAGTATAAAATTAATAATAACATGATAATTTAAAGACATTTAGCACCGAAAAGCTTTAATTTAGGACGTCGTTTAAATATGAAGCTAATAAAAATATGAATTTGGTGGGGGTTGGGGTGGATTAATATTTAATTTAATGGAAAAGAGACTTTGAAATAAATCATTTGGTCACCATATTATTATAAATTCGTCTCCTTTTTTCAAACTAGCCGTTAGAAGAACCAACTCAGCTCAAGACCGCTCTTCTTGTCTCTCTTCTTCTACATTTTTACTCTTAGCTTCCTTGTTTCCTTCTCAAATTCCTCAAGCTTTACTCTCCACAATCCTTCAAGTTCATTTCTAATCAAAAATCAAACTAAAAATGTTTACAGAAGGTTTGGATGAGTCTGCAATAAACTGGATCAAACAGGTAACAAAGTTGCCATCTTTCTTTCTACTTCTTGTTTTTTAGTCTGTTAAATTGTTGAAATCCTGTATTAATCAAGTGTTTTTACATGTGGGGTTTTGTTAATTTTGATTTCTAAATGAATCTTGAATGCAGGGGTCTGAAGTTAAACAGTCATGTAATACAAGATCGCCTTTATCTGAAAAGATTGAGGATAGATTCCCAAATCCCAGATCTCCTTTGGCTTGTTATACGCCGAATTCACATGTATTACCACCCTTGAAATTTCATTCTGGACTTTTGAAACCCCTTAATACAGTGGCACTTAGCGTAGACAGCAATGAAGATGATTGCGATTTCGACTACGATGATGAAGAAATTGAGAGTGAGAGTGTCGCTTCAGCTTCAGAGGAACTTAATGGCCATTACTCTGAAGTAGAAGAAGAAGAATTGGGGACAAAAGTTTTTGATCGAGGTACAAATTCATGTCAAATTAAAGGAGCTGGATCAGGTAATCGAAATGGGTCCACGCTGAATAGAGGAATTTTACAAGAGAATCTTCGAATTGAAGTACCGGGAAATGGTAAGAGATTTACTGAGGGAAGTGGACAGAAAGCTAAAATTTTGGGTATTCCTAGCTATATGCGTGAACAAGTTCAACCACATAGTGCTTATGTAAGAATACGCTGTCTGTCTGCTGTTTAGTATTAGTCTTATACATGTTTCTTGCTTTTGGTATGTTAGCGACTTAGCGCATTATTTCGCTGTTGTTACTATTCTTTTTTCTGAATGCTTTGTTTTGCTTTCCTTATAATTGACATGCTTACTTCATTGCCTATTTACTTTTTCATTTTTACTGTGAATTGTCTACACTTTGAGTTGAGGGCTTTTCGGAAATGATTCTCTACCTCCGTGAGGTAGGGGTATGGTCTGCGAACATTCCATCCTCCCTAGATCCCCTTGTGAGATTTCATTGAGTAAGTTGTTGTTCTTGCCTAAATGTGATCTAGTAGAGCACAATACAGTTAAATTCATATTGGTTAGTCGGTTGATTGATAATATATTGATGTTTCTAAATTTGAGTTTTTCTTGATGAGAAGTAGGGACAAAGTCAGGATTTTTGGTTTATGGATTTTGAATCACAATTCTTTTTGCTCACTGGGTTCTAAATAGTTTATTTATTCATATCAAGTTAATTTTTAACATAAATACATGATTTGAGCCTAGATGATTGGATTCTGTCAACTTCGTTACTACAATGCTGGCTCCGCCCCTGATTATTTATTGAGAAGTTAACTATTTGTAAATACCAGGCAACACCTGTTGGTAAGCTGGTTGATTTAGGAACCCCAAGTGCACCGCCAATTGTGGATATTGGAGCAGATGAAGATAACTCTGAACTAGCAAGTGGCACTTCTGGTGGATTGACTGGAACTGAGCAGAATAGTAAGAAACACTTTTCAGAAACACCAGAGGAGGCCTGGTATGGAAATGGATTGGGTATTTCTGAAGGATTGTCTAGGACACAGGACATCAAGATAAATATTCCAAACGTTGCAGAGGAGGTCTGCAATGGAAATCTTTCAGAGACTGAAAGTAAAGGGTATGGAAAAGTTGAATTGACCTTCAGAATATGAAACGGTTTGCAAATGTCCTTCATTTCAGCATGAAGTTCAAGAAACCAATGACAGTTTCATTTTGGTGCAGGGGAGATAAGGCAAATGTTGTAGAAACAAATGCAGTGTCCTATCAAGGGAATTCAGTGGGATTTCCAATCCGTTATGATACCAGGTTTTGCTTCACTTTATTTGTTTGCCTGCTACTCCCTTTTATGTTTCTCCATTTTTTAAAATGCTAAACAGCTCTCGCGTTTGCTTGTGTGGAACTGTGTCATTTCCTGTTGTGTTAGCATGTGCCTCGACTCAGCAGAAGTCCACATAAAACTCTACTCCAAGTAGGTATTCCATAAGGAACTATTAAGCATAAGGGGATTGTGTTTTATCATAGACTTCTATAAGCTTCATATGTGGATTTGCAAACGGATGATTATCCCTTGACCCCACCCCACCCCCCTTCCCCCCCTTTTCCATTAAAAGAAAGGAAAAGAAAATATTTTGACAGAATTTTAGAGAATGATAGTTAAGTCTGAACTGCAGGAATTCTTAGTGGGTTCTTGTTGAAGTAGTAGAAGAATCTACAAATAGCTTAATTAGCATATCCCTTATGTTGATGAAGCCAAAGACTTTGCTTCCCTTTTCACCTTATTACTACTATAAGTAGCTATAAATCTAAACATATTCACTTGGTCTCAATACACTTCACAGTGCAAAAAAGAGGTGGACTTTTGCTGAATCTAAAATTTTTTTTAGATTGCAATCACTGAGTATTTCTTTGAAAACAACAGTCAAAACGGATGGCAAGTTCTCCTGGCTTATGATGCCTGCGTTCGTCTATGCCTAAATGCTTGGGCAAGAGGATGTGTTGAGGCACCTGAATTTTTACGTGATGAATGTCAGATGCTTCGAAGTGCTTTCTGGTATGCTAGTTTGTCTTTTATCATATTTAACCACGTTAAAAGCACCTTTTAATGTATACAACTTCATTTCCATGACTAATACCATTCACTATATCTTATTCAACTTCTCAGCTTGCAGAAACTGTTGTTGCAACCTCGATGCACGCAGATAACAGATAGTATAAATAAGACCAATGGACAAACGTTGCCCTTGAAAGTGAGAAAGTTAGTAGGGAAGGTTCGTGTGGAAGGTATAACACAAAAACAGCAGTATACTTCTTTGCTCTTTTGTTTTCTTGTTTGTGAGAGTGAGGTAGGTGCGTGATTTATATTTTAGAGCTAGTAATTTCTACTTATGTGAAGACATATTTGAATAAGTTATGGTTTCATCCAACTGTTTGCTACAATATCTTTTACACTTTTAGACACAGCTTTTGACTAAGATGTTCCGGAATGTGCTCTTTTAATGTTTCAAATGAAGATAGAATGTAGTCTGTGTATCTGCCAAATGAAGATGAAATAAAAGCTGTCAAACTACAAGTAGATATTTTATTTTGTAGTGTAATGTTTATCTTTAACTTACATATTGCAGTAAGAAAGTTAAGAATTGTACCGAAGAGGAAGCTTAAGAGCACAAACTCAATGCGAGGTGCAATTAGCATGCATGCAGGAGCAGATTATGTCCGACATGTTTCGTCACTGGTGAAAAATGGGATCAATTCTCTTAAAATTCATTCATCTCTGTTGACTTGTGAAGGTTTGTACTTTCTTTTGAAAGATGCTTTCTCTTCCATTGGATCGAGGAAGCAATTTACCTAAAATGCTTGAGTAGAAAAAACATAGTCCTCTAAAAGGGTTATTGAATTTTTCAACGACAGCTATACTTGATTATTTAGAATGGTTATTCTAGAGGATGAAATAGCAAACTGGTTGAATTTGTTGCATTTTTTCTCCTTGTAAACTATGATGGTCTGTAGGTGTGAAATATGATGATTGAAGAGTGCTAAGTTGTAGATACTCTAGTTTTAAAGAATACCAAGTAGTAGTTGTTATTATCTGTAATTGAAGGATTTAGTATGTTTGTGGATTTTTATGTCAATTTAAGTGAGACTTAGAGATACTCTAGTTTTAAAGAACTCCTAAGTTGTCCTAGAAGACAATATTAAGTATTAGAATGAAAGGACCTTAATAATGTGTAATGGTTCCCATAGATTCATACAACTGACCCCAGCTAGTTCGGGGTTGAGGCTTAGTTGATTCATTACCTAATGAAGCAGTGATGGTCTATCTAGGTTATTATGATGTGTGTGTGAGAATTCATGTGGGCTCTTGATAATAAGTAGACCTTTGGATATATCAAAATCACTCTAAAACATGTAGAGTTTTTCGGATCCTCATACATAAGTAAGATAATTGTTCTTCCACTATGTTCTCTGCAGAATCCTTGAGATGCTTAGTTCTCCTAAAGAGTTCAGCTGAAGATAATAAATTTGAACCAAATTCTGCTATTATGCTTATACCAGGAAGTGGTGATCATCATGACTTGTAAGTTGTTATTTTACTTCTTTTCAGTCCATAGTGGCACTACAGTGCTTATTATTAATCCAGTTAAATGACCTTCACTTGCACTTGCTCCGAGTCCTGAATATTGTTAGGAAGTGAAGATCAACTTGTGTTGTTTTCTAATAATTGAACACTTCTCAAGATTAGAATAAGCTTTATATGGTGGGAGGCTAAAGGAACTTCTTTTCTCTGATTAAAATCTGCAAGAAGAGGAAAATGGATCACCTTTCAAGTTAAAAAAGAAGATTTTTATATTTGTTTGTGATTCCATGTTCCGACCCTTGCATTTTATGCATAGTTCTGTATTTCCAATTTCTACTTGAAATATGTCTATGGTGATCTAGCTCGGGGATTAAACCGTGATGTTGAGATGTTAATTTTTCCATACAAGATAACACATGCTTCTGAATGCAGTTTTCCAGAGAACCAAGGAGATGCTCTTTTGCTTGAAGTACAAGATATGAAGAAAAATACTTTGGGTCGAACTTCAATACCAGTTTCAGCCGTGGCTGACAATAATGTATGTCTAGTCCTCCTATATGTCATTATATTTTAATTGATTTATTTAGTTTTCAAAATTTTTATCATAACCACCTTCTTACATTAGTTTTGTAATTGCTCCAGAATGACAAGATTCGCTGGTGGCCCATTTATCATGATGATAATGAATGTGTTGGGAAGGTTCAGCTATCAATCAACTGTACAATCACAACCGATGAGACAACACAAGTCAAGGTTTAACCATGGACACACTCCACAATTTTTTATTTCAGTTAGATGGAGTATATGTTCTTTTTGTCTTTATCTAGGGTTAACAACGAGAAGGAAGGAATACAAAACAGAAGAGATAATATCGATTGTTCTTCCACTCAAACTAGAAGAATAAAATTTAAAATCTGAATTTGCTAGAGTATGATTTCTAAGTTTAATCAATATCCTTCCCACAAGCTAGTGCTTATAAATTTATTTTTAGTTCACCTACTAACTTCCTAAAATAACTTTCAATCAGCATCTGTACCTGTTTCTGTTTTTGAATTTATATATATTGTTCTTGCAATTGACATTTGAGATGCTAAACTGACTTTTTGAGGTGTCTACACCTTAGGCCCTCTTGCAGTTCAATAGTGTTATTATGCCTGTTATTTTTGAAATCTAGTACTCAAAAATGTGATCATGTGTGGTGTCTCAACTCATTATATAGGTTTTCAAATCATTAATAATTTTTGATATTCATTTCGTTCCCATTTACGACAGAGTGGACCGATTGCGGAGACTCTTGCATATGATCTGGTACTGGAGGCTTCAATGCGTGCTCAACAGTTCTGCGCACGAAGTTTAAGGTCTAAGGAACCTTGGAATTGGTTACTCACAGAATTTTCTGAGTACTATGGGGTAACGGATACCTATACTAGATTGAGGTACTTAGCCTGTGATATAATTTTTATCCACCAGATATGGAATGTTATGTCATGGATCATTCCAACTCCAACAAAAACTGATAAATCAGAGTTCAACAGGTACCTTTCATATGTCATGGATGTCGCAACTCCGACAAAAGATTGTTTAGAACTCATTCATGAATTGCTTGTGCCAGTTATGAAGGCAAGGAGTGACAGAAGTATGACAAGACAAGAGGTATCAAATTCTAAACTCTGAAACCTTCAAGATCGATGGTGTCTTAGCTAGTAAACTCAATCAACCTTACTGTTTTCAGAAACTCGAAAGAACACATATGGAACTATTTTGATTAAAGTGGTCCATCTAATCCTTTACCCTTCACTATTTCAATATCGGCTTATCTTTTTGAGGTGTTAATCATCGTATTAGACTTGATATTATAAAAATGCTAATTTCAGTAAGCTGGCTAAAATTGGGTATCTGAGCTGAAGCTGATGCAAACTTACGGTTTTTTCTTGATTCAGAAAAGTTTGCTTCTGGATTGTGAAACTGAAATAGAAGGTCTCTTGGCCAATGTGTTCGAAAACTACAAGTCATTGGATGAAAGCTGTCCTACAGGCTTAGCTGACATGTCAGCTCCTATACCAGAAATTGCAGCACCAGCACTTTCTCCTGCCGTGCAAATTTATACTCTTCTCCATGATATACTTGCACAAGATGCACAAATGACACTCAGGAATTATATACAGGTTAATCTTCTTTTATATGTTCTTAATAAGCTGAGCCTTAATATTTTAATATTCTTCAGTATTTTTAAAGCTTGTGTCTTTACCATTAATTAGATTTCACCCTCCTCATATTGATGCCAACCTTGACATTTATTACAATTAGTGACTTTAGAATTTGGTGTAACAACTTATTGTTCGAATTACAAAATATATTCTGATGGACGCTAGTCGAGTCGGTTTATCCAGATAATGGTTCATGGGAAAAAGACCGAATAAAAGAAGAAACGAATGAAACATGGACTTTCTTTCTGGGAAAAGATTACCATATTCTGTGTTTTGCCCTTGATTGTTTTATAGTTAATGAACAGGGTAAAGAACAATGTAAGTTGGACATATTAAATGAATGCAAGTGTCTCTTATGCACATTCAGATAAAAAGAACAGTGCAGCTGGTTGTCTAATTTCGGTTGCACCACCTGTCTAAGCATAACTCTAACGATACTATGATTTAACAGACAGCAGCAGCAAAGAGGTGCCGAAAACACATGATAGAAACTGACGACTTCTTGTCAATAAACCTTGATGGCTTTGTCATGGATTCAGTAACAATATCCACTGCTTATTCGAAGATGAAGAACCTCTGCTCCAACATATCAAACGAAATCCAGGCAGATATTAAGATCCATAACCAAGATATACTTCCTAGGTACGATGGAACTAATAGTAAGATGCATTTGGTTATCTTATATTATACTGATTGTTGCAGTTGTGCAATTTAAACTGTTATCAATTGACTTAAATGGTACATTCGTTTCTTCAGTTCAATTGATCTCTCTAGCATAACAGCTTCAGTTTATAGCACTGAATTGTGTAAGAGGCTCAAGAACTTTCTTGCTGCATGGCCTCCATCGAGTCCTTCTCCACACGTGAATGAACTTTTGATTGCAGCAGCTGATTTTGAGAGAAACCTAGACTCATGGAACATCAGGTAATCTTGAATAAAAGTATATTTGTAAATATATACTATTTTTAGGCTTGCTTAGACTAGTTATTCTCACATTGTTCTTTCCATCATGTTTCAGCTTTGTACAAGGTGGCGTAGACTCAAGGAGTCTCTTTCATAATTATATAATGGTATGGATAGAAGATATGCAACTTCACTTACTTGACCTTTGCAAGGCAGAAAAGGTACACACCACTGCTCTAGTACTCGCTTAAATTACCCCGGTATCTCTTTCGTACATCGTAGGCTAAAGATTTTCCGGAGATGCACAGGTGTTATGGTCTGGAGTTGTTACAAACTATTCAACTTCCCCTTTTGCTGAAGAAATGTTCGAAAAAACCAGACAATTGTTAACCGGGTATGAAGTAGTGATCAACCGTTGGCCTCAGTACACTGTCATTCTAGAGAATGTAAGTAATATATATTTGGTATCCAGGGAACATGTAGACTGATGCTTGATGTGTTTTATGAGCCTTCTGTTTGCTGAAAATGCTTTCTGTTGATGTCATATATAGGCTGTTGCTAATGTAGAAAGAGCAATTATAAAAGCCATGGAGAAACAGTACAGTGAGATCTTGACCCCCCTAAAGGATAGCATTCCAAAGAAGCTCGGAATGCAAGTCCAGAAATTAGCAAGAAGACAATCAACTACTCTTTATAGCATTCCTAATCAGGTAACCTCTGATAAGCTCTTTTTGTAATGTTCCTATATCAACGAATGCATGGTAATAACTGGCTAAATATGCTTGGCCTTGTTTTGTCAGTTGGGGATTTTCTTGAACACAATCAAGAGGATTCTTGACGTCCTACACTGTAAACTAGAGGACATTTTGAAGTCGTGGGCATCCTATCTACCAGCAAATGGAGAGAAGAAGTCCAATTTCGGGGAGCAACTGAATGGAGTCACAGTATTACTGAGGACTAAATACAAAAACTACATGCAGGCAATAATAATCAAGCTTGCTAGTAATGTAAGTAACTATTATCTCATATTTAATTGGCTATATTTATCAAGCAGAGAAAAATCGTGCGAAAACTAATGTACATTTTATCACATGCATGAAAATGAGGTTCATCATGTTTTAATTTTTGACTGCTGCAGACACAATCGAATCGTTGCACACGTTTGCAGAGGATCTTGGAGGAGACAAAAGAAACAGATGGGGAGACTGAGATCCGCGAAAGACTGCAAATGCTGAATTCACAACTCTCAGATTCCATAAGCAACTTGCAAGAAGTTTTTATAAGTGCAATATTTGTTGCAATCTGCCGTGGATATTGGGACAAAATGGGACAGGTTGGTTAATCTAGTGGCCATCTCAAACTTGAGCTATTCAACGACAATGAATTTTTTTCTCCATCTTTTCTTCTTCCTCTTGAGTACCACCAGGTAATGGACATTTTGTTCTTTTTTCTTGTACTACTAGATCATACTGAAATTTTTAGAAGGAAGAAAAGAGAATCGAGTATGGTATAGCGGTTCCTATCATGCTCTTGGGGTAAGTACAACTAAAATTCAGCATATATAATAATGTATATTATCCAAAGTGGTTCTTGAAAATGTTTGTATTTGGATGATTTGCATTTACAGGTTCTGGATGATATATTTGCTTCCCAAATGCAAAGATTGCAAGGAAACGCGTTGCAAGAGAAGGATATTGAGCCCCCTCGTTCAATTGTCGAAGCTCGAGCTATACTCTGTAGAGACACTAGTAACTGTCCAGATTCCTCCAACTACTTGTATTTTTAGGAATACAAACACTCCCATATGCTCTTGGTGTACTATGATGTTTTTGCAGTTCACTATTTCTACATGTTCATATATATAATTCTTTTGTATGTAACATTTCCAATTCTTTTTGTAAGTTGTCCATCAATAAGAATAAAACCTGTCTCATCAAAATTGCAAAGTTATTATAGATTGTGTCCTGAGTAAGTTTTGACTCCACATATACCTAGTGAGAGAGAATCTTATAATAGCCTGCTATGTTACTCGGACTCTTTAGAAATGTCGACAGGGTATGTCGGATCTTGCAAATAGTATATTTTTGAAAGATTTGATATGGGTGTGGCAACATTTTTGGAGAGTCCGAGCAACTTAGATAGACTGTTGTGTATAGGTTTAAATAAATGACAAATTCTTCAAAAATTAAGATTCTCTACTATTAATCAAGCCTCGGAAGCAGCTACCAATGCTTGTACTAAAATATAATGTGTATATCACACTTCTTGGGATGCGACTTTTTCATATACCTTACTAATGCAAGATATTTTATACACTGAATTGTCGTGAAAACACGGATAATAAAATGATCTTTACTTATCAAAATTATGTTCATACGTCGCTAAAGTAACTACTATTGTGTACTTATTTAAACTTTTTTTATGAAATCAATATATTCATATAACTTGACATTCAATATGCATTGTGAATTTGAAGAGGCAAAAACATGAATATGGTGTGTGAAGAAATGAATATGTTGTGCAACCAATATTTTTTCTTTGTAATTCTTTATAGTTATCAAGTAAAGACATTTTTTTGTAATTTCTTTATAGTAATCAGAAAATACTTTGTCTTATTATTTTATTATTATTATTGTGGTTAAAATTTTACCTTTGCAAAAATCTAGTGTATATATTGTGATACAATTATATTTATACAACTTATGTAATATTCTTTTTTGTTGAAGTTGCAGATGACTAATAACTTTGAATTAGATGGAGACAAGGTTACATATATCTATAACTAGATTGAATCGGCAATAACTTTGAATTAGATGAAGGAGATGAAGGTTACATATATCTATAACTATATTGATTTATATACATCAATTAAATATTTCAAATATTACTATTTTTATTACAAATAATTACTATTTTTGTTTACGTGTTCCCTACAAAGTTGATAATGATCTACTAGACATTTCAAGAATGGCATATATTGATCGAATTTTTATTCAACTTTTGCAAAATACTACTCTCGTTCAACAATAACTTCTTGATATGTATGAGGTGTAAAAGTATGAAGGCTAAAATTGTTTAGCAAAAAGGCAAAAACTTTATTGAAAATATTTTGCAATTATGGTGCTGACATATAAATTTGTATTGTAACATATTAAAGAAAAAACTTTTGCAACATATGAAATCAACTCATTCATCTCCCTCTAGAGTAAACTATTTACATCCATATACCCCGACATTTATACAGCTAATTAATCACAATTAATACCCCTAATTTGTCTTTATTAAAATTCATGAGTTGATTCAAAACCCACCCTATATGATAACGATAGAGTATCATATAGGATTAAACTCAGCCCTATATAATATCGATACACCAATTGAGTATCACAAAAAAATATATATTTTCTACTAATTTTAGATTTTAATAAATAAACTTGTAACTTTAATAATTTTCTCTTAATTGTTCCTTACGTATTTCTTAAAAAACCCCAAAACTATATGATGTCAATAGGGTATCAATATACTGATGGGGTATCAAAGAGGATTAAACTCAGTCCTATATGATGCCGATATGATATCAATATATCGATGGAGTATTACAAAAAATATATTTTTTATTGATTTAGATTTAATTTTTTAAAATAGTTTCTTATTTATTCTAAAAAAAAGAGCTCGATCCTATATTATACTGATTGAGTCTCAATATACCACCATAGTATCACAGAGTATTAAGCTTAGTCTTATATGATATTAACATGATATCAATATATCGATTGGGTGTCATAGAGAATTGATTTGTAGCAGTTATGCTAACATTATAGGTGAAACAAAAAAAAAAAAAAGGAAATATTACAGAAATACATAATTCATGTTTACATAATTTCATATTGATCTTTCTAAATTTGAGTTTTTCTTGATGAGAAGGAGAGACTGAATCAGAATTTTTAGTTTATGGATTTTGAATCACAATCCATTTTGCTCACTGGGTTTAATTAGATTATTTATACATATCAAGTGAATCTTTTAACACAAGTACATGATTTGAGCCTAGATTATTGGATTCTGTCAATTCCGTTGCTACAATGCTGGATAATTTATTGAGAAGTTAACTATTTGTAAATACCAGGTAACACCTGTTGGTAAACTGGTTGATTTAGAAACCCCAAGTGCACCGCCGGTAGTGGATATTGGGGCAGTTGAAGATAACTCTGAACTAGCAAGTGGCACTTCTGGTGGATTGACTGGAACTGAGCATAGTAGCAAGAAAGGCTTTTCAGAAACACCAGAAGAGGTCTGGTATGGAAATGGATTGGGTATTTCTGAAGGATTGTCTAGGACACAGGGCATCAAGATAAATATTCCAAACGTTGCAGAGGAGGCCTGTTGTGGAAATCTTTCAGATACTGAAAGTAAAGGGTATGGAAAAGTTGAAATGACCTTCAGAATATGAAACGATTTGCAAATGTCCTTCATTTCATCATGAAGTTCAAGAAACCAATGACAGTTTCATTTTGGTTCAGGGGAGATAAGGCAAATGTTGTAGAAACGAATGCAGTGTCCTATTCCCAGCAAGGGAACTCGGTGGGATTTCCAAGCCGTAATGATACCAGGTTTTACTTTACTTTATTTGTTTTGCCTGTTACTCCCTTTTTGTTTCTCCATTTTTTAAAATGCTAAGCAGCTCTCCTGTATGCTAGTGTGGAACTGTGTCATTTCCTGTTATGTTAGCTTGTGCCTCGACTCAGCAGAAGTCTGCATAAAACTGTACTCTAAGTAGGTATTCCATAAAGAATTATTAAGCATAAGGGGATTGTGTTTTATCATAGACTTATATAGGCTTCATATGTGGTATTTTGCAAAAGGATGATTATCCCTTGAAACCCCCCCCCCCCCCCCTCTTTTCCATTAAAAGAAAGGAAAAGAAAATATTTTGACAGAAGTTTAGAGGAATGATGAGCAAAAGTTAAAGTCTGAACTGCAGGAATTCTTAGTGGGTTCTTGTTGAAGTAGTAGAAGAATCTACATATCCCTTATGTGGATGAAGCCAAAGACTTTGCTTCCCTTTTCATTACTACTATAAGTAGCTATACATCTAAACATTTTCACTTGGTCTCAATACACTTCACAGTGCAAAACAGAGGTGGACTTTTGTTGAATCTAATTTTTTTTTTTAGATTGCAATTACTGAGTATTTCTTTGAAAATAACAGTCAAACGGATGGCAAGTTCTCCTGGTTTATGATGCCTGCGTTCGTCTATTTCTAAATGCTTGGGCAAGAGGATGTGTTGAGGAACCGGAATTTTTACGTGATGAATGTCAGATGCTTCGAAGTGCTTTCTGGTATGCTTGTTTATCTCTTATCGTGTTGAACCACGTTAAAAGCACCTTTTAATGTATACAACTTCATTTCCATGACTAATACCATCACTCTATCTTATCCAACTTCTCAGCTTGCAGAAACTGTTGTTGCAGTCTCGATGCGCATAGATAACGGATAGTATAAATATGACCAATGGAAAAACGTTGCCCTTGAAAGTGAGAAAGTAAGTAGGGAAGGTTCGTGTGGAAGGTATAACTCAAAAACAGCAGTATACTTCTTTGCCTTTTTGTTTTCTTGTTTGTGAGAGTGAGTAGGTGCGTGGTTTATAATTTGGAGCTAGTAATCTCTACTTATGTGAAGACATATTCGAATAATAAGTTATGGTTTCATCCAACTGTTTGCTACAATATCTTGTCCACTTTTAGACACAGCTTTTGACTAAGATGTTACGGAATGTGCTCGTTTAATGTTTCAAATGAAGATGGAATGCAGTCTGTGCATCTGCCAGATGAAGATGAAATAAAAGCTGTCAAACTACAAGTAGATATTTTATTCTGTAGTGTAATATTTATCTTTAACTTACATATTGCAGTAAGAAAGTTAAGAATTGTACCAAAGAGGAAGCTTAAGAGCACAAACTCAACGCGAGGTGCAATTAGCATGCATGCAGGAGCAGATTATGTCCGACATGTTTTGTCACTGGTAAAAAATGGAATCAATGCTCTTAAAATTCATTCATCTCTGTTGACTTGTTAAGGCTCGTACTTCCTGTTGAAAGACGCTTTCTCTTCCATTGGATTGAGGATGCTTGAGTAGAGAAAACTTAGTCCTCTAAAAGGTTCTATTGAATTTTTCAATGACAGCTATACCTAATTCCTTAGAATGGTTATTCTAAAGGATGAAATCGCAAACTGATTGATTTTATTGTATTTTTCTCCTCGTTTGATGGTCTCTAGGTGTGAAATATGATGATTGAAAAGTGCTAAAGGGGGGATATCTTAGATGTTAAATCACATGGAGAGAAGTCTCTCAAGAGAACTACTACCTCTAGCAACAAAATGCAGACTTGGTTAGTAATAGAATATAGTGGAAGCAAAGAACACCAACTAGTAGTCCTTATTATCTGTAATTGAAGGATTTAGTATGTTTGTGGATTTTATGTCAATTTAAGTGTGATACTTAGAAAAGAACTAAGTTTTCCTAGAAGACAAAATAAAGTATTAGAAGAAACGACCTTAATAATGTGTAATGGTTCCCATATATTCATACCAGCTAGTTTGGGGTTGAGGCCTAGTTGATATGAAGCATTGATGGTGTATGTAGGTTATTGTGATGTGTGTGAGAGAATTCATGTTAGCTCCCTGAAAATAAGTAGATCTCTGGAAATATCACAATCACTCTAAAACATGTAAAGTTTTTCAGATCCTCA
Source organism: Solanum medicagineum (assembly GCA_026153255.1). Taxonomy (NCBI): domain Eukaryota; kingdom Viridiplantae; phylum Streptophyta; class Magnoliopsida; order Solanales; family Solanaceae; genus Solanum; species Solanum medicagineum. The sequence continues at coordinate 11,334,216 of JAPFFP010000099.1, forward strand.
TACATAAGTAAGATAAATCCTTGAGATGCTTAGTTCTCCTAAAGAGTTCAGCTGAAGATACTAAATTTGAACCAAATTCTGCTGTTATGCTTATACCGGGAAGTGGTGATCACCATGACTTGTAAGTTATTATTTTACTTCTTTTCAGTCCATAGTGGCTCTACAGTGCTGATTATTAATCCAGTTAAATGACCCTCACTTGCACTTGCTCCGAGTCCTGAATATTGTTAGGAAGTGAAGATCAAGTTGTGTGGTTTTCTAATAATTGAAGGCTTCTCAAGATTAGCGTAAGCTTTATATGGTGGGAGGCTAAAGGAACTTCTTTTCTCTGATTAAAATCTGCAAGAAGAGGAAAATGGATCACCTTTTAAGTTAAAAAAAAAAGATGATTTTTGTTATTGTTGATGATTCCATGTTCCGATGCTTGCATTTTATTCATATTTCTGTATTTCCTGATTTCTATTTGCAATATGTCTATGGTGATCTAGTTCGGGGATTAAACCGTGATGTTGAGATGTTAATTTTTTCCATACAAGATAACACATGCTTCTGAAGTCAGTGTTCCAGAGAACCAAGGAGATGCTCTTTTGCTTGAGGTACAAGATATGAAGAAAAATGTGTTGGGTCGAACTTCAATACCAGTTTCAGCTGTGGCTGACAATAATGTATGTCTAATCCTCCAATATGCCGTTATGTTTTAACTGATTTATTTATTTTTCAAATTTTTATCATAACCACCTTCTTACATTAGTTTTGTAATTGCTCCAGAATGATAAGATCTGCTGGTGGCCCATTTATCATGATGATAATGAATGTGTTGGGAAGGTTCAGCTATCAATCAACTGTACAATCACAACCGACGAGACAACACAAGTCAAGGTTTAACCATGGACACACTTCACTAATTTTGTTTTCAGTTAGATGGACAACTTACAAAAAGAATTGGAAATGTTACATACAAAAGATTCCAATATACATATGAACATGAAGAAATAGTAAATTGCAAAAACATCATAGTACACCAAGAGCATATGGAGTGGTTGTATTCCTAAAAATACAAGTAGTTGGAGGAATCTGGACAGTTACTAGTGTCTCTACGTGGGATTCTACTGGGTATGTTGTTGTTGTTTGTTTTGTAAGTTGTCCATCAATAAGAACAAAATACCCTGTCTCATCAAAATTCCAAAGTTATTACAGATTGTGTCCTGAGTAAGTTCTTTTGTTATATGCTCGACTCCACATATACCTAGTGAGAGAGAATCTTATGATAACATGCTATGTTACTCAGACTCTTCAGAAATGTCTACAGGCGCGTGTTGAATTTTATAAAAATAGTGTATTTTGAAGGATCCGACATGAGTGCGGCAACATTTTTGGAGAATCCGAGCAACTTAGATAGCTTGTTTAGGCTTAAATAAATGACAAATTTTCCAAAAATTGAGATTCTCTGCACAATTACTAATGCTTGTATTAGAATAGAATGTGTATATCACGCTTCTTGAGATGTGGCCTTTTTGTATATCTTACTAAATACAAGATATTTTATGCACTGAACTGTCGCTAAAACATGGATAACAAAATGATCTTTACTAATCAAAATTATGTTCATATGTTGCAAAAATAACTATTATTGTGTACTTGTTTCAACTTTTATTATGAAATCAATTCATTCATATAACTTGAGCAATATGCATTGTGAATTTGAAAAGGCAAAAACATGAATATTGAAAACTATATAATTGTGGTGTGTGAAAGAAATGAATATGTTGTGCAACCAATATTTTTTCTTTGTAATTCTTTATAGTTATCAGGTGAGGACATTTCTTTATAGTTATCAAAAAATACTTTGTATTATTATTATTTGTGATTAAAATTTTACCTTCATCAAAATTTAGTGTAAATATTCTCTGTGATACAATTATATTTGTACAGCTTATGTAATATTCTTTTTTGTTGAATTTGCAGATGACTAATAAATTTGGATTAGGTGAAGGAAATGAAGGTTACATATATGTATGATCATATATTTATATACATAAATTAAATATTTCAATTATTACTATTTTTATCACGAATAATTACTATTTTTATTTACGTGTTCCCTACAAAGTTGATAATCATCTACTAATCATTCTAAGGAAGGCATATGTTGATCAAATTATTTAAGTTTTACAAAATACTACTCTCATTCGATAATAGCTTTTTGATATGTCTGGTGGTGTAAAAGAATGAAGGCTAAAATTGTTTTAGAAATAAAGTAAAATTTTATTGAAAATATTTTGCAACTATGGTGCTGACGTTTAAATTTGTATTGTTACATATTAAAGAAAGAACTTTGTCAAGTTGATACTTGAGATGTTATAACAATTACATAATTTAAGTCTATCTGAATATTGCTTTCGAAATTCATTTGATACGAATATTTGAATATGTGACATATTAAAGAAAGAACTACGATAAGACTTAACTAATTTAAGTCTCATCAATCCACTTGAGAAATATATGGAATACCTAAAAGAACAAAGCATCAAATTCATTCTTTAAGCTTAAGAATTCATCAAACATTGTTTCATCAGCATCAAACTCATTGCATTTTACAAAGAAAATGTGAGTTTGAACATATAGAATGGTAAGAGAAAGCCCACCATTTGATCATACCAAAATATTTATGCCCTCATAATCAATAAAGGAATCAAGAACCTAAAGAGAATAAGGTTTTCGAGTAAATCCAAGGTCTTACCCCCATATATTTCACTTGTCTAAAGCATTTTCTTTTTATGTCATAAAAGACGATCATACCCGGACGTAGAGCAAATATGATTTCTTCATTCCATGTCTGGACGAAATACATAACATTCTTGGACTCGAAGCTTAACAAATTGATGTTGTACTCCTTCATCCAAGTGCCACTTACTTTATCTTTGAGTATCCACAAGTCTAGAATTGAACTCTTGCGAAAGTTAACCCAGTCTGGTAGGCAGATCTTCTCTTTCAAATCCATCATACTTAACTCATGAACAGTCACAAAAACTGATGGGCAAGATATAGTTATAAAGTTTTCATTTTCAAAGTCAAATGAAATAACTCGAGGCTGGGCAGGGTACTGTATTTTATCACTTGCCAACCAATACATACATTCATTAACTAAAAGCCCGGGGCGACGAAATGGATGACATGGAGGTGGCTCTGCGATTTCTTTCCATCTACTATTAGAAATGCCCCAACTAGTTAGGGTAAAAACTTCACATCTTAGCTGCGCAAGCTCAACATCAAGAGGACCACAGAAGGGACCCATATAAAAAAAATGCACCACTTTGTATTCATTCTTCAAGTGAAGATATCCAAACCCAAAAAGTTCAGTTGCAGGGGTAGCAGAAGGTGAACAGCCGGGTAATTCACGTACCTGATGGATGGCGGGATTGCACAAATAAATACGACAAGTTGTTGACATGCATACCAAACCAGCACATATAGTCATGGTGCAACAATAGATTTTTCTATCCGGATAGTCAATGATTGTGTACAACTCCTCATTTCTTCCTTTCATGTCAAATGAAACAAATTGTAGTTTCAACCTACTTGACCGTGGCGAATAACGGAGTCTCTCCACAGAAAGAAGTTGAGGGCCATTTTCCATCAACTGTTGTTTCTGATGAGAACCAACAAACATAGGACTAACAATAAATTCATTCCATGACTTGGATATGCACCTTGAGATGAATAATGTTTTCACTGGACATTTTAGAAAAATACAAGTTAACAGATCACCAGATAGCTTATTAAATTCACTATCATTGCCGTTCTCCTTTATGATGATACCGCTATGTTTCTTCTTCCTTCGTATTGATGTTTCCTTCTTGTTAGGCTGCAATGGATGTCGATCACAAATAAGTATCTTATGATTATTTTAGTTCTATGTTGGGCAAATATAAATGACGAAACATGGCATACTTCTCACTGGTGTAGTTAAAAGTGAAAAAACACAAAAGAGGGCCCACTAAAGGATGGACTCATAACATTAATAAATCACTTTGTTGTCAAGAGTTGTGCTTTTAAAGACAAAGTTGCGTCCTTGAAGCCTACATTAACACACCAGCTAGGCTTCAGGGCTTAAGCACGCCTTTAATAACACTGCTTCAAGTAACTTGTTTATCAGCAGAAAATGATCCCTCAATCAAATCTCAATACACCAATATTGACTACTCGTCATCAATAATTTATTGAAATTACAGCTCTTTATGCACTTCCTAAGTAGAAATTTAAAATGCTTCAATGAAAAAGAACTTTTTAGTCCATTTTCGATCAAAGAATGTCTCTTTATACTTTTTTATGACAAGAGGAAACCCGCCCTCTGGGTATGCAATCCGCACTAGGCAAGCTAGATGCAACAAGGTCGACCAACGTAATTCTTTAATTTTAACTTTTCACCTAACATGTTTAAGACACAATATTAAAGCATGTCTTATGACATTCTATTTAAAAATTTAATTATTTCTTTGAATTCCACGCCAAGTCAAAACCACACAAACCAATTGTACCAGAGAGAGTAATAACAATCAACGACATACCTAGTGTTCTTACTCACCCAATTTTGATTAACATAGACAATAGCACACCTAGTATAATTATAACTATAGGTTAATGTGATTAGAGTACGTTTTTTCCCCCTAATAACAGCAGGGGATAGGGCTGAGAGATAATCTCATCTAGTCTAACTGATAAATTAATTAAAGGAATTTTCTCCTAACTAGGCAAACATATGATATTTTACAACTATAGTTTAAAAAAATTATAATTTATATCTATAATTAGAGTTTAGTTGTTATTTTCTCTCTCCTCTCTCCTTCTCTTGCCTCTCTCCTCTCTATACACAATTTCTTACTAGATATACAATTACATATGCATATATACAATTCTTTTAACAAATATACAATTACAATTTGTCTCTCTCCATTCCCCTCTCTCTCCGTCTCGCTAGCCATATATAAAAATACATATAGTTACATATATATATATAATTATTTGAGAGATATACACGTGTAACTTGACAAGTATACATATTCAATTCGTTCTCTCCCATCTAGCTCGTCTCTCTCCTCCCTTCCTGATCACATAGCCAAAGTTAGGTGATGTAATTATATAAACTATAGTTATTTTGACCATATTAAGTTTCAAGCATTGATTATTTGTGAAAATTCCTCTAAATTAAAATTGATGAAAGTAATAGTAGGCAAAGGTTGTACCTTTTTTTCTTTGCCTCGAGTAACTTTCCCCATTTGTTGGTACGAACTGAGAGAGAAAAGAGGAGGAAATAATATAAAAGGACTTCTCAAAAGAGCGAAAGCTTCAAATATATAATTTGCTAAGAGAGGGCAAAGAGTGTCTGTTCGATTCAACTTCTAAGCCCAAAAACCCTACATTATTATTATTGAAAAAAATAAGATAAGAATAAATTGTCTTAACAACTTATTAAACATAAAAAAACCTATAAGAGAAAATAATACGTCAATATCATTTCCATAAATAAAAAAGCTTTATTGTGTGATTGTGATTTAATTTGTCCTTTTAAATAAATATTTATACATTATTAATTTAAAATACTTGGGGATCATTTGGTACAAAAATGAAAAACGCAGGGATTATTTTTTTATCAATAGTTTAGTTCATTGTTTCCTATCTAATCTTGTGTTTGGTTTGAAATTTTATAAAAAACGTCTTTCCAATTATACATTTGAATTATAATGGAATTTTTTATTTTATGCAATTAGATTAAAGCAAATTATTTTTTGTGACTTCTAACCAGTTAGGAAACAATAATTTAGTCATCATGTTTGTTATTTCCTCACTTGAATTATTTGAGAATAAATAACTGTGATCTTAATAAATTCATCACTAATAAAATGACAATTTTCAATTTAATAAAGAAAGACCATTTATTATTAAAATTGAAAAGATAGTAAACAATTGTAAAATAAACAATCTATATTTACACATAAAAATTTGAAAGTTGTAGTTTTAATATAGTGTTTAAATCTTACAAGGTAACTCAACTTTGAGAATATATCTAATATCATTGGACTTTGTTTTGAATCAATAAAATCACTCAACTAAATTAATTATAAAAAAAATGAGATGACAAACTTTTTTTTTGGGTCTATCGTGTAAATATGAAATCACAAATAAATAAAATTTAAATTTTTGATGTGGTAAATTTATTTATTTTTATATTATGAAATATGAACCGGCAAATAAATAAAATTTGTAAGATAATTATTTATACAAGTACAAAACTACAAATATAAAACATTAAATCAATAAAATAAAAAAAGTGAAAAAGAATTTGAGGAATATTTTTGTTTTTATATATTTGATCCATAGTATTAAATTCAATGTATAAGCTAATACCACCATATGAGAGGTATTAGTTAATACCATGTATGTGATATTAACTAATACATGGATCAATTATTACATGGGTCTAAAAATTCCTACCAAACATAGTATTAATTATTGTCTTACTCTAATACATGGATAATTTGTCCTAATACTTCCTATCAAACATCCCCTTAATTGGGAAAAGGGGTTATTTTTGGAAAAAATCGACAAACTTAATTAGTTTAAGTGAAATCAATTTTTCGAATAAACAAGAGAGTTGCCACTTAATTTTTTAAAAAAGAAATTAAGAAAACTTAAAAAATTTAAGACTCTAACAAAAAAAATTTTAAATTTAAAGAAAATGGTTAAGGGTTCAAATGTCCATTTTGAGAAATGTTAATCACTCAAAATCACTGCTAACACGTGATTGTCTAATGATTAAACTTAATTGACCAACTTTCGGGAGAATAGCTTAAAACTAGTAAAGCTTAAAAAATCTATTCAAGTAGTTTAAGTAATTTCTAAAGGAATGTAAATTTAGTCAAAATTACCTGACTTCAAAAACTTAGAAATAAAAAGGTAGTTTGAATTTCTAAAATTCTAAATTCTACCAAAAAATTGACTAAGTATAAAAAAGAAAAAAAATCAAGGTTTATTTCAAGACTTGGAACATTTTAGGTGAGCAAAATCCAACTTTAAAAATTACTTGAAATATTTGAAAACTTAAAGCATAATATTTTTTGAAAGCAAGTAGCAATTTGAATACTTTAAGGAATTTTCATATAACTTTTTTTGCCAAAAAATACAACAACAATAAGGGGTCTAAGGAGGGTAGATGTAGGCATACCTTATTACTGCCTTATAGAGATAGAGAAGTTGTTTTCTAGGAACTCTCGTCTCAAAAACCCATAAGCAAAATAAACTAGATATGGTAAAAGGAAAGGAAACGAAATGGGACAGAAAGATCGACTAATCAGGAAACACACATGATAGTATGCAAATACGATAAAATTAACATATCAAGACGAAAAATGACAACACAAGATATAAAAGCAATGTAAATACGCTAAAAGTAAACAAATATAGGATTAATAATGACGACATATGATGTAAAGACATCACTACTCCTACTAACGTACTATTTGACAAAGTCATTTATTGACGTACTCTTACTAACCTATTAGCCCTCTACTCTAGTACGCAACCTTCACTCTTTTCTATCTAAGGTCATGTCTTCGGTGAAAAGTTTTGTCATTTCTTGTCTTATCACCTTCCCCCAATACTTTTTTGGCCTACCTCGACCCCTTCGCATATCCCCTAAATTCAACCTCTCGCATCTCCTAACAGGAGCATCGATACTCCTTCTCTGCACATATCCAAACCAATATAGTCTCATTTCCCTCATCTTGTTAGCCACACGAGCCACCTCTAGCTTATCATGGATAATCTGATTCTTAATCTTATCCCACCTGGTATGTCCACACATCCATCTTAACATCCTCATCTCCACAACTTGTATCTTCTAAACATGTGAGTTTTTAATTGACTAACACTCCACCTCATATAATACAAAATGATTTGACTTTGAAGAATTTAATTAAATTAAAGTAAATAAATAATGTTAGAGTTAAAATTAATATAAATAAATACAAGAAAATAATTAAGCAAAAGGAGTGAAGAAAATTGGGGCCAAGACTGGTCGGTTGTTCACGTGTAGCAGTGTCTTGAAATTATTTCATACATTGCAAATGTAATTATTATTATGTACTTATGTTAACTTTTATTATGAAATCAATTTATTCATATAACTTGACCAATATGCATTGTGAATGCGACAAATAAAAAATAATTTTCTAAAAAGTAAAAAAAATAAAAGCAGAGGATTTTGTAAAATAGCTTGTCTTCAATTCGTTAAAATATTTTGTAAAATATTTCAAGCTCAAACTATCTTTGAATGTCTTCTAAAGATAGCAATTACTATAATATTAATTTTTGTAATTAAAAGTAATATGAAATATTATATAAGTAAAAAAATAATAATTCTATTTGGGATATTCAATTAAGTGGAGTCTTAAATTTTTAAATAATTCTAGAGAAGTTTTGATAGTTTTATAACAATTGACTTTCTTGAAAAAGTTTTAAAATAATAATCAACAAAAGAGATTTAGACATTTATCTTGTTACGTGATGTACATAACTTATATATACTTATTCTTGTCTTACAAAATATTACAAGAAAATGTTATACTGACAATTAAAAAAATATTAATAAATAAATTATATTAAAAAATTAAATAAATTTATAATACTCTTTTTTAAATTTTGTTTTACGCCACACATTTTATTAAGCCGTCCTTGATTTTATCCCTTACCAACCAATACATACATTCATTAACTAAAACCCCGAGCAAACGAGTCGGATCTGGGTCTTTAAAATTTGAATTTATCCAAATAAATATGCCCTTTTATACACATACAAAATTAAATTCAATTTGATTTATTTAATTAACCGACAATCATTACACCGTTCAAGATATCCCAACTACACTAAAAAAAAAGTAAATAAATATAGTGAATTTAAACGACTCATGGCATACTCATTGTTACTGAACAATCCAACTGCTTTGGACTATCATGGGGTAGGATGAAGTAGACATGAATCTACAAGTTTGGCTGTTCGGGTTATCCTATCAAAGTGTTGACTGGTAGAGGATGGAAGTCATTGGTTCACGACTATAATCTGGAGGAAGGACAAAATGTTGAGCAGTGGTGGGCATTATCTGAGGTCGAAACCGTCGTTTATGTTTTGTATAGAAGATAGATCTTTTCTAGAAGAGGATTAGTGTGTGTTATTTTGTTTTGAAATAGTTTGTTCCAGATTGCTTTTGAGTACGAAGAAAGAGACCCTCTAAGCAACTATAGAGTGGAAAGACATCTAATGCCTCCTCCCAAAGGTCCACTTGATTCATAACCCGTTCAACTTGATCTGATTTTCTAAAATGAAGTTAAAATATCGTTAGTTGTTGTTTTCATGGCCTCAATCTTTTTCTTTTAATTAGGAAAACTTTGAATTTTAATTAGGAAAACTTTGAAAGATTCGTGTATATAGTGTAAAATTAAAATCGAAATCAATATTTTAGGCTTATGAATTTGAAATTTAATCTTTTGGAGTTAGTAGGTTATGAACTACTTATTTATAAAGAAATATCAATATCTCATATCTGAATTTGGTATCTCTATAATACATACGCTAAGACAAGAAAATAATTGTGCGAATTATTTGATAAATATTTATAGATGTTAAAAAAAATATATAATTAATTTTTTTGGTTAGTGTCCGAAGATAATGTTGTAATTGGAAGACAAAAAATTTAATAGCTCTAATTAATTAAGAGCAAAATACAATTACAAAATAGCAAAACAAACCACTTATGCGAAGACACTGTGCATTATATACTACACAAGCAAATTTGTGGAAAATAAGTTATATTTAACATGCTATAGAAAATTATTTAATTTACTTTTTAGGCTACCAATTACCATTAATTCATTTTCCTAATTACGATTAAATTATATTTGATTTCTTTAAAATAAGACAAATTACGTTACAATTTTTTCACATCGACTTTTATATATTTGCCTTGATTTGATAGTAAAACAAAATTGTATACCAATAAAACATATAATTTAAACTCACAACATAATATAACGAATTCAAATTTACTGCAATGTCAATAAAATTCCAATTAAATTAAATAGAGAAGTTACAACTAAATCAAACAATAAAAAATAAAACATAAAAATACATCTAAAAACATGAAGAAGAGTATAAGAATTCTTCTACATAAACAAATAAAGGAAGATCATAACACCTCCAAGAGTAGTAATAAAATATGAAAAAACAGAAAGCGTTGTGGTGGAATTAATGGCCGGTGGGCCCAAGAAATCCGAACCCCAGTCATCACCACCACCAACAGCTGGCGCCGGTGAAATCTCCGGTGCAGAAGCCGGCGAGGAAATTTCAGATGAGTGCATTACACGAATAATGATTCTTTGGCCAAATTTGCAATTATTTTTCTGGCCACTTATGAAATAAAAGAAGCCAGAATGGCTAAGTTTGTAAACTGTCTCCCCATTTTCAAATTTGGAAATTGGGCTTGTTGTGTTGCAGATGAGATAATTAGCCGGAGCTACTTCAAGTACTGAGTCATAGTCATCTCTGTACTTGAAATCTGTAAAAACAAAAATAACATACAATTAAATTTAAAATAGCCATTCATTCAAAAAAATAATCGAAAGATGTATAATATATATATTGATTAGCAACTGTAAATATTATTGGCTAAACATGCAAATGTGTAATTTTCAACGTAATGTGCTCATCGAAAATAATTTTTCTAACGATGTTTTGACAGGTAAAAGTTACATAGAATATCCACGAAAAATAAAACAAACTTACATAGGCTATCTCCAACATGAAATCGATTTCTAGCAGCCCATTCGTTGTACGTCTCGGATTCATTACCAATTGGTTTAATCCAACCAATTTCACCACCAACTCGAAACTGAAAATATGACACGAAGGTGCTCGCAACGAATATGAACATAACAAGAGAGAGAACGAACACGTTAAATCGATAGAGCGAAATCTCAAAATTAGCAGCCATAACTAGGAAGAATAAGTTGAGCTTAATTGAGTATTTTAAAAGCTAAGGATGAACTTAATTAAGTGCTATATAGTTCTCTGTTCGAGTTTAATTTTGTGTGTGTGCATATACATATACACATAGTTGGAATAATTAGTTAGATAGACAGTTAATTAATAAGTGGTGGGAGAAGTGGTAATTAGTGGGTTTAGTCAGTTTTAAGGGCTTAACAGTTAACATTACGTGATTTTTTTGGATAATTAAATTAATTTTCATTACTTGTGAATTATATTATTATAAGGAGAAATGCTTAACTGGTGTGTATCTGTTAAGAGCTGCTTCATCAGCCTCTTCTACTCATCCTTCTTGACATTCTTCTCTGTATAGGCTTCGCTCTTATCTTCCGCTGCCACATTGTTGTTGACAGATACCTCAGCCAATTCAGTGTCTGTGTCCCCCTCCTCTAACAGGTCCAAACAAAACTCTTGAGCACACAGCAGAGGATAATCTGCATATAACGATGTCAAGTCGTGAGCTCGAAGAATCTGGAGAATGGATGAAGGAAACAGCAAAGGGTTCCTAGCAATTGGGAAGAATCAACGACACTACAACTCTCCCCCATATATACACAATATAGTAAGCTTCAAGACGAATAAGTTCTTGTCAGCTCGATGAAGCCTCTACATTATTCAACTTGCCTGACAACCTAGACCAGCTATATGCAAAGGTGTTAAGCCCAAAAAACCAAGTCAAGAAATCAGAGAACAGATGACTAAAACAGCAAAGCTTCATGGCAATTAGAAAGAACCAAAGAAGCTAAACGAGAGAAAAAATACATACTATCAGATACATCAAATTTTGGAGTTAACCCCAAAAAGACAGTTGACAAAGAAAATTCATAACTCTTACCTGAAATTCCAGGAAAAAAAACTCAGCAACAAAGAAAAATCAAATCTTTCTATTGAAATCCAATACAACAAGGCCAAGAATGATTAACAGAGGAACAAAGATTTTAAGCTAAATCTGCATGCGTACATGCAAATGATACGCCCAACATGATGTCAATTATCTCCAAATTTGCACCATGAATTGAACCCCAAAAGCAATCCTCCCCATTACAAGTTCAGGTCAAGAATCCTCTCCACATTATTCACTATGCTTAATTGGCCTTCAACCTAAACCAGCTATCTGCAAAGAAGTTTACCATAAAAAAAACAGCCGATAAACGAAATTCATAACTAAAATTCAAAAAAGAACCCTCAATTGCAAAATAAAAAAAATCTCCTATTTTTTTACCATAATCCAAATGCCCCAACATCTAGAATGTAAATTTTAAGCTAAATGAGCATGCTTACATGCAAATAATGCACCCAACATGTTGTCATTACCTCCAATTTACAACATGAAATGAACTCCAAAAAAAAAATCTTCCCCATTACAGAGCTTCAATTCCCAAAACAAGTTGAGGTCGGGAAAATCCTCTCTACATTATTCACTACATTAAAATGGCCATCAACCTAGATTAGCTATGTGCAACGAACTTAACCTCCTTCCACCAGAAAAAACAGCTGACAAGCTAAATTCATAACTAAAATTCAACAAAGAACCCTAAGCTGAAAAAAATCCTTTTTTTCTTTTTACCATAATCCAATCTTCTGATAAAGATACCTGGACTAAACCCCAGCTGACAATTTATTTTGTCAAAAAAAAAATAATAATAATAAACCGCCGCTAATAATTTACTAGAGCTAATTAGATTAGCAGACCATAACCTCACTGGCTCACTACAGATTTCCAAAAGCTACTCCCTGCCAGCAGCTAGCTTCTGCATCACGTGGAGATGTAGAAATATCAGATTACATCATCACTCTTTTTCATAAGAAGAAATATCAGATTATATCTTTAAAGCAGCATGATCTAAGGTCCAAAATATGTGAGCCAATTTGGGCATGCATATTCTACATTCTAGGTACCACAATATCTGAGAATTAAATCAAAAGAATATGTACAATTACTCTACACCTTAGTCCCAAAGTAGTTGGGGAATCAAAAAATGTCATGTGACCACAAAAACTTAAGCCTTGTATCGCTATTCGTATGACCACACTATGATATGCCAGAAAATCCACTTAGGATCAAAGGAATTCCTGTGACTACACCTTAATTATTTGTCTTTGATCTTCCGATATAAGGGAAACTACAAATATAGGTCAACTTTTAGATCAAGGACTTCATTTTTCAATTCAGTCCATTAGTTTTTCTCTTAAGGAGCAGATGACCTAACCGAAGAAGGGAATATGTCTTGACAGCCTCCTAGCATGTTAAAACTTAGGACACAGTACTTAGTGCTCACTTTTTGTTTTCCTTTTGACTAGTACAAGTCCTTATTCATCACTCTATGTATCGACTGTTGACAAGACAATAAGCATCCATGTTCTATGGTGTGCATCAGATAAACTGCAGACAACTCCTTTGCATTCATTCATCATTATTTCTAAATTCACCTTGAAGCAACTTCTCAGTGCCACCACAGAATATAAAGATTAGTCGCCCAATCTAGGACGTCATGCATAGCAAATCTATGAAACAGTTACGATAGTGCTGAAGCTGAACGGTAAATGCTGATAAGAAAACCTATAATTAGGATTAAAAATTCATATCATTACAAAGATTATGGAACATCTACTACTTCTACTAAAGAAAATCACAAACAATTACAATACAAAATCTACACAAAATTTTTTGAAGGACTGCTATCTGAGCTAGAAAGATTTCACACTCACGTCTCCCTCATTTTCCAGTGATTTTGCCAGATGCTGAAATAGGATGATGAGAACTTACTGGTTAATTAGTGTCATCAAAGGAGCAGATAGAATGCCACTGGTGGAAAAATGTATATCATCTTCTCATGATGGATTTAATAAGAGATCCACTGCAGAAATATCGAAGAAGCCCAAAAACTAGTTTTTGAAAGCTTTAAGTTGCTTCCATACATAAGATCGAAGAACTTGAGACATCTATCGGCACTTTAACCCAGATAGATTATGCAGGTCCAAAAGCAGCTCCAGTGACACAAAAGACCACCTGTCCTCAACCTGTGCGAATACCTTTTCATTGAGAGAATCTATAATAATACTGATGTTACCAAAACCATATATCTGATGACCATCTAGCATCCTCCCGGGCTTAGGCTTGAACAGCAGACCATTCTTTTGAGCATGAACCTCAATAACTTCTTTCATGCTCATGTCACCCCCACCACCTGTACCATCCATTTGGATACCACTGTTCGAGCCCACAGAATGGCAGGATTGAGCTTGTGCAGCTGCTTTTTTCTGAGTCTCAAATTGCCCTTGTTCACGAACCATACGACAACTTATGTTCTCCCTCAAACCAGGCTGAAACACCTCCAAGCCTTCAACAGCTCGGTTCATCATGTCTAGAGCAAGTTCGAGTCGATAGCGAATGTGTTCATTTGCCTGAAGTTCATGCGGAATAAGTTCCTTCCAACCCAAAAACCATTCTGTCACTTCTTCAAAGTTTGGGTTTGAGCATAACAAGTGGTATAAAACTTCTTGCCACTTGTTGAAAAATATATCCAGTATTGGAAGCATGTGATGGATGGGAATAGTAGTAGCCCAAATATGGACCCAATAGAGCTGATCAAGGTTCTGATTTGCTAGATTTATTTGGAATCCATGCATCACTGCTAACAACTTTGGAACGATAAGTCGGACCATTAGCTTTTCCCAGCTAATTGCATCAAACACAGTCCTCCAAGGAGACAATATGTAGTATGCAGACATATCACTTGGGTGCCAAGCATGCAGTACACTTACCAATCTGTTATGAACGGTGTCGCAGAAGCTTTCCAATCTGTGGCCCAATAAGGGCAACCATGGATGAACCCAGGAATGGATTGGAACTTTCTCTCGACGTGGATCCCAAGATTCCACGGCAGCTGATAACTTGGGTAAAATAATGTTTTCCAGTACTGTCTGCAGGACGGAAGAAGGGAACAGCATCTCCCAAGAATTCAAAAAACGAAGCATTGGCTCCGGGTCCCTTGCCTGCCAGGTATCGGTGGCAGACATTCTAACAGCAGGGAACACAACTTCCATAAATAGTTGAGTATAAGAAGATGCAGCATCAGAGATAGCAAAAATGTCATCACCTTGTAAAAGATCCTTCCACAGCGAAACCACCTCCTATCCATGTCTCGGAGTTTGAAGTGGATCCCACCCCTGAAAAATTCGAATAAATAAAGGCAGAGCATACGAGCACGCTATGCTTGACAAGTTGCAGAGTGTGTATTCTTCAGCATACTGCTGCTGCAAGTCTGCAAATGCTTTTGCAAGGGAGTCTAGGGTCAGGGTACCAGATGTAGTCTCTTCACCAATCCGGTCCAATACACCACCAATCTTTTCCATATTATCAAACTGTCTTTTTTGGCGAGCTGCCTCTGCTTGAAGCTTCTCCTCCTTCTGCAAAGCAACAACTGTCTCCATCTCATTTCTCAAATCACTATCGATTTTTTGTATGTCAAGCTCTGCCAAATCCACAATCAACCTGATATTATGCTCAAGTTCAGGCATTGGAACATCATTTTCCCTTGCTTTTTCTTCAGCGTTCAAGTTATCCAAATGTGTCAAGATGCGGACCTGCGGACCTCTCATATCAAATACCTTCTGAACAGTATCCAGGACTTGCTCCTGCTTTTTAGCTAACAACTCTTCAGCTGTAGCATAAACTTTCTTCACCTTTTTAGCTTGCTTTGACCAAAGCTTCCCTTTTGATCTACCTTCCACGGGTAGTATATCAGGACGAGCAACAGCGTGCTTTCCATCTGATTCTTGAAGAGCAGGTGCACAACTAGTCTCCTTATAGTCATTAAATCCCATGCCCATATTCTTAGGCCTCAATTTCACCTCGATCGGAGCCACAATTCCTTGCTCATTTTTACCTAACCCACCTCCTTTATAACCCATCTTCTCAAGTAACTTCATCCCAATCCCCTTGGTAAACTTCTCAAACCCACCGACATCCCCACCAGATTCCCTTCTCCCTGTTTCAGAAGCAGACGATTTCTTCGCCAACATATACTTTTCTCTTTCCTTCTCACGTCTCAGAGCACCTTATTTAATCTTCCTACCAAAAGCACTGGGCAAAAAGTTTGCCCCATCAGCTTCAACCTCATCAGTATTAGTATTGATCAAACTACTACTAGTACCGCATCCAAGACCATCCACAGAAGCTGCCCCAAATCCCAATCCCAATCCCAAACCTTTATTCTCTTCTTCTGGAATTAGCTTCTCATCATTCTCCTCTTTCGAATTCTGATCAATGTCTTTGTTCGGCATAACAATTCCAGTTGATACGAAATTAACAGGCTTAGTTAAATTAGGCTTCGATGAAAAACCTTTTTTACGCTTCTTCGAGGACGATCCATAGTCAGAATCACTATCACCAGAAGCAAAAACACCATAGAGCACATCATCCTTGGTGTGAACTCGCTTTTTCACTTTCCGTTTCCTATAGTAAAATTCACCACCAATCCACTGTACATCTTCAAAATCGTTCTCTATACCAAACCTTTCCTTTTCCTGATAATCATCCATGTCGTTCAACTTGATAAAGAATCGCCGGTCGCCGTATAAAGGAGAGAAAAAACGAGAGGACGAATTGGTTAACCTAACGAATTTTAAAAAACTAGGGATCGAGCCCGACGGTTGTTATGATTTGCCGCCTAAGTTCTAAACAAATTTTGTATATATAATAAATTAAATAAATACCAAATTCTAAATAAATTTGGTTTCTTACTCTCTGAATTATTATCAAATTCTAAACAAATTTGGTTTCTTACTCTGTGAATTATTCGTCCAATATATTTTTTTTTTCTTATATCTTATGTCCAGGTATATAAATTAAGATGGAAAAAAATAATTTTTTATATATAAAATTAATGATATTTTTTCTGTTTTAAGTATATCAAGAACTCATTAATCATGCATGTCATGTAAGTTCATTAAGGGAGAAACTCTTTCAATCAATCGACCTAGAACTGAGATCACGAAGACTTATAGCACATTATAATTTTGGGATCGTTAAAATATTGAGAAATAAAATGAAAGCTATATATAACCGCAATACTTGAGCATCTTCAACCAAATTGAGAAATTAATCCTTCGTTTTTATCTTCTTTTTTTTCTGAAAAGTCGATCATAGTCAATTTCAATAGTAAACTCATTATGTATGAATATTAGGTCCAATAAACTTCTAATCAAAGCATTGCGTTTGATCTTGATCACATTGCAATGGTCATGTCATAATAACTATGTAACAATGATAAGTACACTTTGGTACGCATTTAGATTGGTTTATTTTATGAGTTTTTGTCATTTAAACATTTTTTAGTTTTGAGTGTTTAGGTAATACAAAAAGTAAAAGCATTTTATTGACATTGAAAAAAATTCCTTTTTTTTTTAAAAAAAGCCAAAAATCAAAATTTAAGGTTCTTTAACTTATGTTTTTTTTTTGGCTTTTAACTAATAAATCACCTTAAAAAAGTCCAATTCGAACTCCCCTTTATTTTCAAATAAATTGGAATCAACTATATTAATCCCACTTATTTCATTTAAGAACAAGATTTAACATATAAATTTAGAAATCTAATCTAAAGACGATTAGTTACATATAGTCCTTTTATGCAAATGAAAGAAGCTCATATCTAAAATCGGTAATTAAATGGTGACCCAAACTTATTTAAGATTGAGGTGATATAGTCGACTCTAACTTATTTGAAATTAAGGTGTAATAGACTATACACAAAAATCTAATGTTGAAACATAAGATAATCTCATATCAGTGTTGATTGCAACACTAACATTTATAATTTTGAGATTAAGTAATCGAGATGTATGTGTTTAGGTGCACCGAATATATGTATCTGAAATCAAAATTTTATATGAATGATAATTTAAAAAACTCAAGGAAAATTAGGTAATTAAACCCTAAAATAATGATATTTATGTTTTTTGCCCTTTTATTTTTGGGACACACTGTAATTTCTTCTGTCAAACTAAAAATATAAAAAAGTCAAATCTAAAAACCCTACTTCATTCTTCTCTGTGAATCTTCGTCTTCTTCAGCTTAAACCCTAGCAATGTCTGCTATAGCTCGATCGAAGTCGCGCATTTTCTCGATAATTTCAAGGAGTAATCGGCGATTTTCTTCAAGTGTTACTACAGAACCTCCGAAGGAACCGATAATTTCATCGTCTTCTCTGCTCAAAGATCAGCCTCCGCCATCTCAGAATCCTCCTCCTCCTCCGGAATCTTCTGGAGCTGAGAAGAAATCATGGAGTTTTCTCAAGTATAGTGTTATTGCTGCTGTCACCGGTGGTGTTGCAACAGCTGGTTACGCTACATACGGTTCGTTTTTTGTTCTTTTAAATTTTTATTATATCTATGCGTTCGTTGAATTAGTGTTTTTGGACGTTGTGTTCTGATATTTGCATGCACATTTGCATTTTAGCAGGATTTGGATTTTGAAATGAAATAAAATGGATACATATGATTCTTATAATGGACCTCGACTAGTTTGGATTCTAGGTGGTTGATTGATTTGAATTTAGATTTTGAAATGATTTTTTTAAATAACTGTGTTGTCCGGGTCAGGTTGCGCTACCTCCCACCAGCAATGGGTAACTCTGTCCACCAAGTCTAAGACACACAAGAAGAAATCATCTAATGTTTTTGTCTTTGCTGGGATTGAACTTGAGACATCATGTTTCTCAACCCACTTCATTGACCATAAGGCCAGACCCTTGGGTGCTAGATGAGCTTCTTCATATGCGCTATGTATGTGAATATGATGATGTGTGAAGCAGTTCCATAAAAGATCCTGCAAGAGCTTGCAAAGTGTATGTATTACCTTCTCAGGCACACCACAGTCAACACACACATGTTTTTTCAAGTTTCTAAATTGTGAAATACAGATTAGAACACTTGTAGAATGTTAGGGAATTGAATTGAACTCTAGTGCAAACTCTAAAATTTTCAATTTTCTGTTCTGATATCATAAGAGTGGATTGTGATGCTTCTTGGGAGGATTTGGAAGTATTCATTGTGCAATGCTGTTAACCGGGGTTGAACCATATCCCCCTTCTGTTAATCGAGAGTGTGACAAAGTGAACTGAAAATATTGCGCAGTAAACTGATGCTGTCAGCAGCACCTGCTAAAGTGTTACATCTTAAATTTTGGTGGTCTGAATCTGAGCAAATTCAGTGAAAATTGCTAACCTCTGGAAAAAAATGAAGTTATTGTTTTCTAGTATTATCCATTTAACTTTGGATCTTGCAATTGTTCTCATCTCCCTAATGCTTTTGTTTGCTTACGATGTAGTCATGCCTTTATAACCAATTAGTTCTCTTCATGCGAAGTTCCAGCTATGAAGCAAGTAGTACTGTGTAGTTTCTAGCTAAATTTCCATCTATTATTAATTATCATGTTTTCTGGTTGAAGCAGAACTCTTTTACCAAATCAGTTGTAGTATGCTTGATTGTTAGTTTATGTTGCTCAAGATGGATTTTGGTCTAATATTTGAAATGGACATATGTTTATTGTTTCTGTGGAAACACAGAGGTAAGGGGATGGATCTTGGAAAAGCCTAGTGGTCTCGTTTATTCATCAAATATATATTTGTTCTTGTGCATAGAATTCCGCAATCTTTGACATTTCCTTTATCTGCAGCATACACAACGGACGAAATTGTAGAGAAGACCAAGGGTTTGCGTGAATCTGCGAAATATGTTGTTGGAGATGATGCATCTGCTTTGGATGTGAGTCTTGCCATACACTATATTTACTATTGCATGTTTGCTTTTTTGTGAGCTTTTGGTGAACCTGTGCTTGTTTGAAATTAAGATTTTGACATTCACACAGATACATCGATACGCACATATATATTCTGCTTGATGTGGTGGCGGGGGAAGGTTGGCTCAAAATTTGAACCGGAATCTAAATGAAACGATAGGATTTGTTAATAAATTTAGAGCCTAAATCACATACTACTCTAATAAGCAGCCTAGAGAATATATTGCTTGATCTTATATGCTATGTTTCGCGGACTCTTCGTTTTGGCTGCTGAATCCATCTCGATGCGACACTGGTGCGAGTGCAGGGTGCGTGTCAGATTCAATCAATGCCGCTAGGTACTTTGACCAGAGTCAAGAACAAATCTGAGTGGGGAACTCAAGAATTCAAAAACTCGACGACCTGAAATGGATCGAACTTTGGTGATATTTTGGTGGAGAGAGAGATGACCAGAGATGGATCAAACTTCAGTGGCATTTTGCCAGAGAGAGAGAGAGACTAGGAATGAGCTAGGGTTGAGGTCTTGTTGTTTCTGTTGAGGCAGTGGCGAGGAAGCTGGAAGATGAAATAAAATACATAAACTAGGGTTTTGCAGAGATTTGTTAAATGTCTTGTTTACTCTTTACAGGCTGCAACTAAAATTATTTCAACATTTGTGCCTAACCACTTCTAATGACATTTAACTTTCATGGGGCTACTGTTTGTATAATCATTGTTGTGGACTTTGTTAACGTACTATGTAGTGTAAAAAGTCTCTTAATGACTTGGACAACAAATCTTAATATTATCATTTACACACAACTTTTTTATCTTTATAATTGGTTAGGAGATAAGACTAGGATAACTATTGTCACATTTGACTCGAAATTGAGTTCTACAAAATATCTGTCAAATTTAGAATATCTTTATAAATCTATTTTTGTAATGTTGAACATTTCAGCCAAATCCCCCCACCCGTATACATACTTGTATTCATACCTCTGAATCTTAAAATTTGTACTTTGCCGAATCTAACTCTTTGATATGCACCCGTCTTGGATACCCGCATCCGAGTCCAAGCAACATAGCTTATATGCATTGGTTCATCTTTGACTTTAAAAGAAATTAGCAGTTGTACTAGAGTGCGGATAGAATGAGAGGTTAATTGTTTTCCTTTGTGTGCAGAAATTTCAAGCTTTATTATACTCCTCGGCAATGACAGGTTGGTGGTGATTCATTCTTGTCTTTGGTAGATATATCTTACTTTAGTAAAGAAGGGGCTGAGTTTTCTTGTCTGTGTAATTTCTTGTCCACATGCATGTTAACAATAAGTTATGCTACCACAAACCATTGTCTATGTTGTGTGTATTATGTACTATGATTATACAATTCAAGCATTAGCTTCATAACTTGTCTATTTTTACATCATATGGCATTTCTGTTACTTGGTTAGTACATTGTGGCATGCAAAAGCCTGTAATGGATTCAGATTATGCTGTGTGACATTTTTGCCACATGAAAGTTTGGGCTGCAGGGGGTGTCTGTCCTGCACTTTGTAGAGTGTGAGTGATTTATGGTCTGTCCGTGCACTGACTTATTGGGGCTTATGATTTAAAGACAGATCTGTTGAAGTAGTCCATGGGTTTAATTATATCGCACATCCCACTGCTAGTATGCTTAATCATCTGCTGGGCTAAACTAAACATTCACATGCTATAACACGTTTTCTTAGTGCTGGTGTATGATGTTATTTTACATGCATTCCATACTTATTGTTAATTTTAAGGTACAAAGTCTCTTTTTAACTGATATTTGTTCTTTTCTTTTGATATTTCAGTTCCTGCCAAATTAGTTGAGTTTTACATTGAGCTAAGGCGGTTGACAGAAGATCAAGTTCGAGTTGAGTTTTTCTACAGACAGTTTTGGTTTTTAACCCCTTTCCTCTTAGGCTTCATCCTTCAGGAAATTCACAAGATCATTTTGCATGTTTTAGGGTTTTAGTGAACCAACTTCAGACAAGCTCCTGCCAGATTTGCACCCACTTGAGCAGCATGTCTTTACCCTTGTTCTTGATCTTAGCGAGACATTGATATACTCTGATTGGAAGGTAGAAATCCAAGTCATGAACATATTGTTGATTAGTGCCTGAACTTGTTTTGATTTATTTTATGAATTCCGTACTAGTACAATACGTTGACATTTCCTTATGGATTTTCCATCTGATGTAGCTTTGTGTCCTCAATCTTCTAATATTTCGTGCATGACTACTGACATGTGTAGCCCTTTATAAGCGTGACAGAGGCTGGAGAACATTCAAAAGACCTGGGGTTGATGCTTTTTTGGAACATTTGGCTCAATACTTTGAGATCGTTGTATACTCTGATCAACTAAGCATGGTACCTTTTGCTTCTCACATAATGTCTTCTAAATATTGTTTCAGTTATGTGCTTAAAACTTGTGCTTATGGTTTTTCAGTATGTTGATCCTGTTATAGAAAGATTGGATCCAAAGCACTGCATCCGGTATAGGCTATCAAGAGGTGACACTAGATATGTTGATGGAAAGCATTACAGAGTAGGTCTTTTTGGCGTCATCCTCTTAATGTTCCAGTGAAAAATCTGTCTCTAATTATTTACATTTGTCTTGTAGCTCTAGTCAATGTCCTAATTCCAAATCTCTTTTTCTTGTCATTTTTCTGCCACTGTTTTTGGATTGAAGTATTGAACCAAGAAATAATGCCATCTTGGACTTTATGTCATTCCTGTAGGAATGGAAATATATTGCCCACGGTTCTTGTTCCCCCACTTTCATATACCTTTTCTTTTTGGAAGTCTAAGCTCCAAACACTTAGCTATTAAAGAATACTCTTTCATGAGGTTTTTTTTAGTTGTAATGGGTGCTTTCTGGAAAAAAGCTTACGTTTTCTGTTCACAACCTCCTTGTCCCCCACCTAGGAGTTGAGAGCTTATGCAATTGCATGGTATGGAAAATGCAGTTTGTATGTCTCTATATGGGCATTACTGTGGGGATGGGGAGCCCCATTTATAGACTTACCACTCGGGAATGTGGCAAGGGAGAAGGAATGATTAACCTTGCAATATGGGAAAAGTTGAGTTGATTGACTAAAGTGAAATTATTTCAGTTCTCGGAAGTTATTGACTGATCAAACATCAGTGTGTTTCATTTTTTGCCAACAACCCTTTCTGTGTTGTCTCCTCATTGATCTCCTTGAAAGGTTTTTGCCAAACCAAAGTCTGAAATCTTTGGGTTCAGCTCAGCATCAACTAGCATGCGATTCAAGTGATCCCTTAATCTATAGATTCATTTCTGTGATTATTATTCTAGGACTAGAATATATGAACAATAGTAGGACCCATTACTTAAATCATTTGTGAATGTAGCTTCTTTTGAGACTTGAGTATTAGATTTACTAATATAATTTTTACTGTCAGCACAACACCAGTGGTCTTGTGGTAGAATAGTACACTGCCACGGTACAGACCCGGGTTTGTTTACCAGATGGTGCATTCCCTTTTTCTACTGAGTTTGTTCTTGGATTTGCTGCCGAGGGTCTTTTATTTGGATAGTGATACTTTAATCTGTAACTTTTTACTAATACTAATAATTTTTTAAATTTTTGTCAAGGTGGAATATTTCATCTATGTGGCTTTTTTAAAAAAATAAAAGAGAGTGTGTAAACACACCATCTAGAGAGTGTAATAAAAAAGAGAGCTGTGTTTCTCAACCTAACGAGAGATAGTTAGGTATAAAACTCACACTTCCAATAGTTTAGGTATGAAACTCAAAAAAGGAGATTGTTTGGGTGTGTTTTGGACACTTCACTCTTTTACTTAATGTGCAAATGCCTGCTTTCCTCTCTATAGGCCTTTTCAATCTTTACCTTAGCCTATTGGAAACGTTCAAAACACATAACTTGGTCAGAGGGTTTGGCTGAGTAAGACCAGCATTGAATCTTATTGCCTGTCATCCATGTAATGTGAATGTTTCTACCACGTGATTGCTTTAGTTTCTGTACATTCTCTGTGATATGCTTTAGCTTCTATGTGAAAATCTATGAAGATCTCCTTGCACATCTTTTTCCCCTTTTGAACTCATTACAAATAATAATGATTGTGAATCCCATTTTGGTGCATATGCTTCTTTTGACAGGATCTTTCCAAGCTGAATCGGGATCCTGCAAAGATTATATATTTGAGTGGACATGCACTAGAAAGTAGTCTACAGCCAGAAAATTGCATAGAAATAAAACCATGGAAAGGAGAGGCGGATGATACTGTGCTTTTGGATCTTATTCCATTTCTTGAATGTAAGCAGATTCTTAAGTGATGTTGCCTTATCGTGTTTTCGTTTTCGGGAGTATTAGGAGGTCCCTGTTAATGCCTACTTGATTTGAGTGCAGATGTTGCTAAACACAGGCCAGCTGATATCCGAACTGTATTAGCTTCATACCAAGGACGTGATATTCCTAAAGAGTTCATTGAGCGATCCAAAGAGCACCAAAGGTCATATTTCCGATGTTGTATTCATTCTTACTGGCTATTCAATTGCATTACAAATCCTCAACACTTGCATCTTAGTACTTCTGATTTTCTTGAATTTTACTCATGAAATTTGCCTCTTCATATGCTCCCCTTGCCTTTTCTCCTCTGTCCATCTTGAGTCAAATAAATGTCAGGAATACAGGTCTTCTTCTTTGTTGGTATATGGGATTGGAGGGGGTTTACAGGTGTAATCTAACTTTGCCTTGTACATCAGAAACATAAAATGTTTCTTTGCCCCAAAACCCAAGATAATTGTAGCCATTTGAGCTGTGACTTCTATATTCTCGCCTTTTAGTTTCCTTCCAAGTTAAACTTCGCCCCTCCCAAATCCACCCAGGGTGAGGGGGTGATGCATTTTTTCCCATATCTTGTATTTGAAGGTGGTAGTTTTAATCTACCCCCCACCTGCAAAAAAAAATCTCAAAAAAGAAAAAGAGAGAATGAAAGGATTGCTAATGGGAACTTGACATTAAAAAAAAGGTTAACTGGTTTGAATAAGCTTCAAAAAGCTTTGAATCTCCAAAGGCACACGTTTTTCCTAGGTTCCTGAATTTATCAAGAAATGTCTTCATCTTGTTTCTTGGGTAAGCTGTTGTATTAGAGTCACGGTGGATGATTCTGTTCAATGCCTTTTTGTTTGAGTGAGCGTATTTGAGATTTGACGTTCCCTTAACTTCTGTAATATCAACTTACTATACTTCACAGTCGGAGGTGGTTTGTCTCAGCAAACCTGTCTTCTTTTCAAGCTGCAAATTATGTGCTTCCTCCATTTGCATCTTCACTCTGCTATAGCAACTTTTATTTCATATTCTTCAAGTTGTGCCTTTCCTATTTGTGCACTTTTCTTAACCATGTTGTGACAACAATGTCGCATCCTTAAAGATGCACTGTTCTTGGGGGGGATCTGACACAACCATTGATATTTTAGTTTTGTCCTAACAACATAGATTTATCTCAGCCAAACCTCGTTTCTTTCGAGCTGCAAACACTGTTGCATCTTCACTCTTCTGTAGTAAAATTTCTTTCATATTCTCCAATTTGTGCCTGTGACACTGTTTTTCTTGATGGTCTTAACGGCTGATCTGGTGGTTGCAGGCGTATGCAAGAGCAAAAGCAGCATGGTCGATTATGGCGCCGCTAAAGATATGACTTGATGTGAGTTAGTTTTGAGAGGCATAAATGTTTTCAAAAAATGCATCCCTTTGTGATATTTAGAACAGTTGATAGATGGACGTAAAACTACAATCCCATTTTTGTGTAGCTAAAGAAAAATATTTGTCCCTGTTGAGAATAGCAATTCCCCTAACTTCCCTCCAGCAAAAGGCTTTTGTCATTATTTCTCTGTAATAATCCAGAATGTCTATGTTTTGTGAGCAGCTGTTTGATTCAGTATCTATTTTTCTCTGAATTTGGGACAGTAAGATTGCATCATATGATTAAATTGAACTCTATGGAAGATTGACCACTTTGGTTTTGTTCTAGTGGTAAGAGGGCGAAGCCTGGTGCGTGGGTTACTTACATTGTGCGGGTTCGGAGTTACTACAGGCAAAAGCTTGTCTGATGTTTAAGTGGAGAAGAGTAAGAGTCCGAGGGAGAGATTCTTTATTCATCGAGTTTTTAATTGTCGTCACTTTAAGTATGAGATTGTCCTTTCTCCTACTCATAAACACTACTACTTTCGACAAAAGACAATTAGCTTGGTGTTTAGTTATATAGATTTTAAAATAGATCAGTTTGGCTATAAAATTTGACCATGTTTTCGAAATATGATCTTCAAATGTTTCTAAGTTCCTAAAAAGTAGCTCAAATTAGTTTGACTTTTGGAGTTCCACTCACATAACTTGTAATATTTTTAAGTAAAATGTATAGTTAAATATATCTTTAAATTTCAAAAATTATAACTTTAGTAAACTTAAAGTTTCGCATTTAGTGACGTAAACTTCAAACTTCGGTTATTGCTTGGCAATGATGTAACCATATATATATAATGAATGGACAGCCTGTCTACGTGGTGTCACTACATTCCAGCAATTTCTTTTAATTTAGAAAATTATAATTTTACTCACCCTTAGCACCAGTTCGCCCCCTCAATGGCAACTCTTCGCCTATTCCATCCAAAATGGCACGACACTTAAACCCTTTGTTCATTGCCGATTTTCTCAAACTTTTCCATTTCTCTCCCTTGCTCTTCTTCCTACTCAAGGTGTGACAAGTTTCTTCCTGAACCGTTTTGACTTTGAGATTCTTCTTGGCAGAGCACAAAAATTGTGAGCAGCATCCTCAATTGGTGTCTGCCGTATATGTTTTCCAATTGTTATAAACACGTACATGGAGATTCAGATTTACATTGCGTTTTAAATCTGAGAGAAAAGAAGTTACCTTTGATGATCTCAAAAGGTGTTTGTTGAATTTACATTGTAGTTTAAAATCCGAGGGAAAAGAAGTTATCTCTGACGAACCTCATTTTTTAGCGAATTGGTCTATATGGAAATCTTATCTACTGCTTCGTAAAGCATCCCATCGGCAACAGAAACTCCACATTCAAATGCTGCTTCAACCTCCTCCGCAGCGTCTTTCACCCTTTACTCCTTTTACACTTATTATGCCATATTCGAAAACATTTTGCCCGTTTGCAAAGGACGTTGTCGTCTTACAAATTGAACCATGACATTATTTCTCCACATTGCTTTCTTTCTTCATCGTGTCTCCCTGTTTCTGACCCACTTCCCCTGCGTGTCTTCGACTACAAAAAACAACTTCAGTCAAACCCAACGTTGTGCTCAATGCCTCGCCAACCACGTTTGATTCTTCTTCCAACTCCTTATTTTCCCTTCGCATTAAGTCATAAACGCACTTCATTTTGGTAATGTGACTTGAGTCCGAACAGTTCGACACCCAATTTATTTGTATTATGAAACAACTTGACTTATAACCAGTCGTTGATTATTAATCATCCATACAAAATTAAGAATAAACGTTTTTAAATTGACGCGAATCGATGAATTCATATGGGGTAAGATGTCGTGATCATTCTAATAGTAAGATAATAGTTTCAGATAACCAACAAAAAAGCTGGCAAAATTTTTTCCACTCCATTTGATTAAATCATAAGTATAACAATCTAAAACAGGAAATTATATCACGACTTCAACTTACATGTTTTTTGAAAAATCCCTTCTCGACTCAATTGCAATGTATTGTCTTTGTTCTTAATTATAATGTTGTAACTGTTGAATTCTCACATAACACAAAATACTCCTATCCTTGCTTACCAACTTAGGTAGATCCTTTTCAATACTTGATGCTTATTATCTAAGACAATTGAGCTCTTACTGCTTTAGATCCCCCTGCCTCTTTTCCCGGCCCCTTTGTGTATCTGTTTACACCTCCATTGGCGAATTAAACACTAAGAACTGACTTATTAGTGGTGCTATTAAAGGGATCTGTTTCTATGAGCATGTCTCTTTTCCAGTCGTGGCTACGCTTTGTTTGTTCACATTTGTCATTCAGACAAAAGGATGGGGCAGAGCAAAG
The DNA here is from genome assembly GCA_026153255.1 of Solanum medicagineum. Classification (NCBI taxonomy): domain Eukaryota; kingdom Viridiplantae; phylum Streptophyta; class Magnoliopsida; order Solanales; family Solanaceae; genus Solanum; species Solanum medicagineum. The sequence continues at coordinate 11,362,186 of JAPFFP010000099.1, forward strand.
GCGTAACTGTAATGCTAACGAAGTCATGAGATGTACTCAAGCTTCAGCTACTTCTTTAGCCTCCAAACATCTCCATAAAACCCCTTCTAATGACTTTGTCGTATGTTTTTTCTAGGTCAATGAACACCATATACAAGCCCCTCTTCCTCTCAGTATATTGCTCCACCAGTCTACTCACGAGATGATGACTTTTATAGTTGAATGCTTTGGCATGACTTCAAATTGGTTCTTGGTGCTGCATCAGAACCATTAGGTACACATGTGAGATCCCTTGGAAAGCATAAACTGTAGACACCAACATCATTGGTTCAATTAGTCCAAGTTGGAACTGCTCATGCTCAAATTCATGTGGCCAGCAGTTAACCTAACGTTATTGTTCCTGGTAGCCAATTCTTCCATAAAACATTCTTTCTAATATCATTGTGTCATAAGCAGCATGAGAGCTAAATAATAACGACTAATCCATGTGAACATGTTTACACAATTCGAAAGTTAACGCCGCTTCTTCCATACGTGTAATTTCCCGATTTACTCTTCAATAAATATTCCTGCGCTAACTTTCTTACTGATTTTATGACTTATTTCTCCCTCACAGATTTCTTCTCTTTTTTGGATATTGAAATTATGTTATGGTCGATGAAGAGGAGACTCGCAAAAAATTATATGTATAGGAGGCATATAAGCAACTTGAAAGTATCTGCTGTTGGAATTGTTCTTTCAATATGTAGTTATTGTTCAAGTTGCATAATACAACCAACTTAGGTAGATCCTTTTTAATACTTGATACTTATTATCTAAGACAATCGACAAAATCAAGTTCAAATCTAAACAAATTTTAAAATATATTTAAATTATTATAAATTATTTAGGTTGTTTAACCGCGCGAAGCGCGGGTCATTTTACTAGTTGTATATACACTAAAAGTTAAAGAGTTTAAGAAGATGCATACGGATTCCTTTAGGCATGCACCTAATAGTTTTGATCATTTAAGTTTGTCAAAAATCAAAAATATTTTTCAAAAAAATTAAGAAAAAATCGATTAACTTTCTTATGTCAGAACTTTTTTTTTAAAAAAAGGAGTGCATCACCTAACACTTTGTTTGGACGGTGGTTATGTATTATTTCATAATGTATTGTATTGTGTTAGATTATATCATAATGTATTGTTTTAATCAATATAACTTTTAGATAGATTATATTGTTATTCGTCATTATATAATATTATACCTCCATAATTTGAATGATAACCCTTTAAATAATAGGTATGTAGTACAGTTTCAAAAAATTCTAGGTATATAGTGCAACTACCATGAAAAGATAGGGTAAATGATTGAAAAAATTGTTAAATAATAAATAAGTAAAAAAAAAGAAGATATTATAGTAACGATGCAAGCACATCAAATAGGTCCTTACAAAAACTAAGCCTTCTTAATGTTATCTAATGACAGATTTAAATGATACGATATAATGAAATTTAGTAACAATACGATACAATGAGTAAAATAACAAGGGGTACGTAAAATAACATTATCTCATTTTTATCAAACTACTAATATAAAATAAATGCTTTCATAATAATATTTTGAGACCTAATTAATAAACATAAAAAATAGTTTTTAAAGAAAAGACCTTCAAATTCAAATTGTCCCAAATGCCAAGTAAATAATAGAAGCAATAACAAAAAAAAACATAACGAGGATAAGCCTTATAGAGAAAAAATTGTACAGTTATTTCTGTGCTTCGGATAAGCCTTAAAAATTTCAAAAAGCTCGTAAGAAGGAGAGCTTCAATTTCCATTAGTGACCAAAATAGAACTCCAAATCGAATTTTAGTGAATATCTAAATGGCGATTTCATCTTCTTCACTGTCAGCAGCTCTCTTTCCAGTGTGTAATTCATCTTCCGTTTCTGCAAAACCCAAGTTTTCTGTTCTTTCTTTGCCTTCAAATTCTGTTAAGTTACAGGTTTTTAGCCAGTCTCGAGTGTCAAAAACTAAGATATTTGCTTCTCCTGAAGTCTTAGATGCCCAGAATGTTGATGCTGATGTTGAGGTTTGTAAATTATTTGGGTTATTATCAGTAGACTATAATGTGTTAACATATAAAGGTGCTTTCTTTTTGCTGAATTGATGTTGGGTATTCGTTTTTTTGCTGAATTGATGTTGGGTATTTGTCATTTTGCTGAATTGATGTTGGGAATCTGCCATTTCTGTGAATTGATGTTGGGTGTTCGTAATTTTGCTTTCTTTCTAGGATATTCCAGCTGCTTCGACCCTGAGTGCTGGTGGTGACTCTGATAAGGTAACCATGTTCTCTTCATGTCTTTGTTTTTTAATAACCGTGGTATCTGGAACAACTTGCACATACCTGGTAACTCTTGGAAGCCAGGTATCGGGTAACACTATCCACCAACAGAGGCGAATGGAGCCTTCTAGAACCCACTATGTTGATGTTATGTATACATTTTATGTGTAGAAATTCGCCAAGATTACAACAATTAGTAGGTCTGAATCCACAACTTTTAAAATATTGTAGATGCCATGCTAAAACTCTTAGAGGTTGAACCCATTGAGTTTAAATACTGGATTTGCCTATGTCTGCCAAGGCTTGGATAGATGAAAACATCATCTAGTGTGTTTGCCTATTCCAAGTTAGTTGAGTTGTCTATATGAATCCTGTATGCATTCACCACTATTAAGGCGGTGTTGGAGAGATTAGGTGGACTATTTTAGTGAATCTATCTCAATCCATAACGTTTATCAGCGTGGGACACTGCTGTGCTTTGTGAAGTCCATATAGGCTGCAGGCAGAGTGTCTCAAGGGTGATGCTTGATGACTTGTGGTTCATTCTTGAGCTTTCTGCATTACTGTTTTATGGTATCTGCATTTTCTTTCTGTCTAAGAGAATGTACTCAAAATTTTGCCAATTTATCATGACTAAGAAGTTTCCATTCTGACCGTTTGTCTCTCATGTGGAAGTTTACAGAATAGACCGGTGTTAGGAATCAACCTTTTACAGTTTGTACCGTATTGGTGTCGGTAACTAATCACTCAAGCTTATTTTTGTTTGTTCTGGTGTGTAACACGTTTCTAATTTAATTTATTTTTTTTTCCGTCAGCCTTTATTGAGATGGTACTCCTTTTTTAGTTGGTAACAATTCTGAAATAGGATAGAATTGTTTGTTTGTCCATAATCTTAATGGAATATTTGTTGATTGTTTTCTACTTTTGGCTAGTGACTTTAAAATGTATTAGAAATGATAACATTCTTTTGCTTGGTACTGACAAAAGGTAGCCTGAGGCAGTAAGAGAACACAAAGGATATGAAAAAAGAATAGTTGTGACATGCATATTATCACATCAGAGAACTACTATGTCTATACAATTTAGGAGAATATTAGAATACGACTAGATTTTGTTAGGTCAAGTTATTTTGGTTATAAAAAGCACTACCAAACATCCAGCTGTCTGCTTATCTCTAAATTTCGTTTGACAGTAGAAAAATCTCCTTCACCCTGCACACAGTTCATTCTATCCTTCATTGTTTGTCAGTCTACTGAGCAGTGGAAACTCGTCAGTGCTGTTGTTCTTCTAGTATGAAGTCAACTGAAAAATCTCCTTCACCCTGCACGCACTCCATTTCCTATCCTTCTTTGTTTGTCAGTCTGCTGAGCAATGGAAACTCATCAGTGCCTGCTGTTCTTCTAGTATGAGGTCAACTAGTTCTAGCCTATAAAGTAAGGCTAAGATTCACTTGCAGCGAATACGAAGTTTCTTATAGGGAAATTTTACAATGATATAATAACTTGCTCAACAGCCAGATAACTTTTGCAATGATTCACTGATAGATGCCTCAAGTTTGGATTGTGGAACCAATTGGTCTTCCTCCGTTGCTGAAAGTCTTAAATAACCTGGAGCTTTAGTAATGAATTGATTATCTCTTGGCTGTCTCCTCTGAGTAATCATATGCGTTGAATATTTCTCTGTTATGAACTTTAATGGATGCATCAAGAAGCAAAAGGGAAGAAATTTGTCTAATGGATAAAGCTTGTACTCCCTCCGTCCCAATTTATATGGCGTCTTTTAGATTTCGAGATTCAAACAAGTCTATCTTTGACCGTAATTTTTCATAGATCTTGTAAATATTTTGAATTGTCAATTATTGTGACGTATAATATTTTTTACGTAGTTTCAAATATATATATTTAATTTCAAAAGCATGAAGATTCCATGTACAAATTCATGGTTAAACTTTAATTGTTTGACTCTCGAAATCCGAAATGTGCCACATAAATTGGGATAGAGAGGGTACTAATTCATTTGAAGGAGCTACATCTAATGCTTTTCGGACCTTTACTCTTCTATTGGGATGCTTCATTATTATGGTGTCATTAATATTACTAGTGTACAATTCTCTTCAAGGATAAATTTGAGTTGTATTCCTCTCTGGGTACTAATTAGCATTGATCAGAAAATATTATTGGTTGAAATGATCACTTCCATCAAGACTACCTAGATAAAGGTTTGATTAAAGCAATTTTTTTGGTTCACTCGTTTGCTTGATGGTAATTCTATTCAGCTTATGAATTCTAAAAGAAAATCCTCGAGCATTTCTAGAAGTTTATGTAAGCTGAAAAAGTATTGGAATTATAATAAAACTGGAAAGGTGGTGGTATTACACTGAGTATGTTGTTTTTAATGAAACTAGAAAGTTCATGCAGATTAAGGACAACTTCCCTTGATTTATCAGTCATCTTTGGGAGTCCTTGGAAAGCTGTAAAATATCATTTCAAAAATTAGGATGGACTTGTAAAGGTTATTGTTTGATATGCGAGAGGTGTAATCACCACAAGGTGTGAAGCGATCTTGGGCTTCTCCCCTTATTCTCAGTTACTTATTTAGGGTTAAATCTACGAACTATGCTGAGAAGCATCCAGTGGTTGTTCTAGTTCAGCATTAAGCTGGATGCGGCTGTGCAGTATTAAATTTTACTAGCTCTAGTTAGCATAAAAACATGGATATTTTTCTCTAATTATTGTTGGCATCATCTAACAATCTAAACATAATTACAGGCAGCGCCAAAGCAAAAGATTAGGATCAAATTGAGGTCATACTGGGTACCCCTAATAGAAGACTCTTGTAAGCAAATTATGGATGCTGCAAGAACGACAAATGCAAAGCTCGTAGGTCCTGTACCACTGCCGACCAAAAAGAGAATTTACTGTGTCCTCAAATCTCCACATGTTCACAAAGATGCCAGGTTCCATTTCGAAATAAGAACTCATCAACGACTTATTGACATTCTTTACCCAACTGCCCAAACTATCGACAAGTTAATGCTGCTCGACCTTCCTGCTGGTGTTGATGTGGAGGTCAAGCTCTAGAAAATTGCTTCTCCTTCTTTCTGTAACATCATAACCTTGTCTATTTCTTGCTAGTTCGTTTCTGGTTTTGGATTTTGTACTCATAGAGACTTATGCACAATCATTTCTTGGGGAAAAGTAGGGTAAACACATTTTTTTCTGTGTAATGATTTGGTTACTTGATTACTAAGCCTCTTTTCAATCTCATATCATTGTTACCTTACAGGTTAACAATTTTCTTTCGATGATACGCTACTTGATGTCTATCGATGTTGAGTATTTGTCTAGAATAGGAATTACTGCTGTTTTCCATTTCCATTACTACTTTGATTTTCTTTATTTGAGCTGAGGATTTTTCGAAAATAACCTCACTACCTCCACGAGACCTAGGTAAAGTTTGCTTATGGATATGTTATTGCTGCTGCTTCCATGTTCTTTTGGTCTTAGGCATTCCAAAAAAGACTGCCTTGACCATTGTTTGATAAGTTCACATACTTATGTCTGTTTGGTAAGTCTCCAAATTATCATAACCTTCGATTGGTAGTCGTTGCTGGTACGTTGGAATTGTCAAGGCGCGAGTAAGTTGGCTCGGATACCACTGTTATTTTTTCAATTGTTGCTCTAATTGATTGTTGTTGGATGGCTCAAACTCAATATGACTTTGGAGTTGAACGAAGTTTCTTACTCATTGGAGGAAGAACCATGTTCTAAGATAGATGCATATGCATACGACTTGCAATTTATTTATCTTTTGCGATGTGGAGTCATAACTACTCGTCCAGGTTTATGATTCACGTCCTGAAAACGGAATTGTCATAGGAAACATTCCATCGTAGGACTTTCCGACCTGAATTCGAGTTAATTAGACAGACTCTAAACAAAAGTGTAACATGCCAAAAGTGTAATGCTTATGATATGTTCAACAATGGTGCATAAAGCATTATGTTGTGTAAGATTCATGGATGGGCTGCATTTCAAGAGGGGTGTTGTAGACAATGCAAGTATTAATAATTCTTCCACAGTTCGAACTCAAAAATGTAATGCTTATGATTTGAATTTGGAGCCTCTAGATGAATTTTGAACTCTGTAAGTTATTGAGTCAATCTTTGAATTCAAAATCTCTATATACACACTAAAAAAAATTATATATACCGTCAACTTTTCCCCTCACGCCAGCTTATAGGTCACACATGAATCTCGAAAAAGATACAACTTGGAATCTAGCTAAGTGAACTCCAAAGCCTTGGTTATTACCTGGTAACTACGTATATAATCAACAAAGATACACATTATCAATCCTTGTGGCTAATATACAAAACCAATGAAGCCCAAACTCTTATTGGGCCTAGTAAACAAAAGCCCAAACCAAATACAAAGATTAGAACTGGGTTAGGGTTTCAAAATTTTACAAGCAATAAATATAGCCGCAACTTTTTAGAACTCGTTCAACCTCAATAGTCATTTCTTTCCAGAAAGTCGTGCAAAGTTGGAGAATTTTGTTTCTCTCTTTCACAAGGTAATATTCATGTTTGTTTGTTTGTTGGTTTTTCACTTCTTAATTAATTGACTCGATTAATTTAATATTCACGTCCCCTCGTATCATTTTGATTGCTTTAGATTTGTGTCGCGTTTGCTCTTTATTGTGTGTTTCAGTTTATGTATTTTTGAACTCGAGACTTTTGATTGAGGAGGAAAATAGTTGGGAAATGATGAGACTGTATATCGATGTATCAGAGGCACAGTTATTTGTGCTTTGCTGAATAAATTTTTGCACGTCAGTCTGATCCCACTGACTAATTTTAAATCTTTTCTTTCAAAAATTTTGTTTTTTTAAAACTAGTTGAATTAAAGTATTGTTGTTGTTAAAGATGCTGGGTGAAAATTTGTTAAAACTATTTTTTTTCTGTAATTATATGACATTTTTATAGCTATAAGACTTTTAGAACTCAGGCGCAAACAACAACAACAACATACTTGTGGAATCCCCTAAGTGAGATTTAGGGAGAATAGAATGGACACAGACCTTACTAACTGTTTCTTGGGAACCTTCGTTTCAACAACCCATAAGCAGAATAAACTAAATATGGAAATAAGGAAAGGAAAAACCTCATAGGTGCATTCTCGATAATTAATACTAATACACCGTAGGTGTATCCTTGATAATTGATACACCATAGGTGCTTCATCGGTTATTGGTACACCATAGGTGCTTCATCGGTTATTGGTACACCATAGGTGCTTCATTGATAATTGGTACACCATAGGTGCATTCGACCAATGTTTGGTCTTGCTTTCTTCCAAACTTTGCCAAGTGATTGGCACAACTGTTACCTTCTCTCAATCAATGAACTAGAGAATTCTCAACCTTAGAGAACAGAAAGCAACATCAAAGCATCTCTCGAATCAGTTTCATTTTCAATAATCATTTTTTTTCAGATTGCTATTTTTCAAAATTCAAAGTGATAGTAATGACTGTCTTCTGATGTCTTGTTGCTTTTCTTTCAGTCAGTCGGATATATTTGCAATTGTATTGGACTTCTCACTGAACCCTAGCTGTTAGTGGCTTGCACAGATTTTTAGTTGTCATAATTCTAAGGTCGTACTTATTCCTAATTGATGGTTTCTTTATGCTGGTAGTGTAATAGAATTTTTATACTTTTAGTCCCGGAAAGATAACTACAAATAATCATACATAGACGATAACAACAACAACATATCTAGTGAAATCCAACAAGTGGGGTCTGGGGAGTGTAAAAATGTAGACCTTACAACTACCTCATAGAGATAGAGAGATTATTACCAGGAAACCCTCGTCTCAAGATTATACGTAGAAAGTGACAATTGTAATATGGGAAATAAAGCAGCGACTTACATAATGCAAGAAGTTAAAGTATATTAGTAGCAACTTGACACTGCTTTTCTGTGCAGATAATCTGTGTACCGAGCTGCATTTGGAACCAAGAGATGAACTTTGGGAGACTGAAGAATATGGTAGCTGCTGCAGCCATCGAAGGGGTGGCTGAGGCAAGGGCCAGGATATTTGGTCATGTGCTTAATCCAACCGGGCAGAGATCATCCCACAAGGTTTTACGCAAGAAGCTCATCGGTGAAAAGGTGACACAATGGTACCCACATGATATCATGAAAGATGATCCTCTTGTGATGGCACGTCAAGAGCAAGAGCGCCTGAGCAAGCTTGAAATGCTTAAACGTCGTGGAAAGGGACCCCCTAAGAAGGGTCAAGGCAAGCAGGCTAAAAAGCGTAACAAATAGACATGATACTTTCACCATCTTGCAAATGGCATCAACAGCTTTGAGCTCTTTCTATGGGTTACTCTGTTCGATTTGGTCGCCTTTTTGTCCCTCATCTCATAGAATTTCTTTTTGCAACCCAATCATCTACTTTCAATTTACACAACATATATATAAAGTAAAAATGCAACACTGGTATGTTCCAGACAAATACAATCTGATTAAAGGAGGTGACTACTCGATTACAAGTAGTTCTATTGATGTTATTTGGAATGCCACTGCTCAACCAAAAAATAGATTTATCCTATGGCCAGCTGTCCAAGATAGATCGCTAACCGAGGTGAGGCTGGTGAATTTCAGTTCGGTGGAAGAAACTAATTGTTGTCTGTGTGATATGCAGAGAAAGGATCAACATACCAATATGGCATGAGTGTATCATGCATGATACAATAGTACATGAATATGTGGAAATGGCACCGTAATTGATAATAATAAGGCTAGAGACATCCAGGCACCTGTTTAGTGAACGCCCATGGTTTATAGAGGTTAACGAGGGTGTTGAGCGGTGGCCATGTTTGCAGGTGAATCAAAGCAAGCTAGTAGACGTAGTGGCTTTTTACACAGGCTTCAATGTAATTAGTTTTTGTGTTTTGTTGGAGGCTTGAGGTGCAGTTATTGTGCTTAAGGGCTCTTTAAGTGTAATTTTTGCTATCGTAATATATATATAAAGCAAAGTCACCTTACATGTTATGATAGTTTTTTTATTTACATGACTACAAATTTCATATTTTTGAAAAAGAATTTCTATATATATGTGTGTACCTGTAATTTAATAATATGAAAAGTTTGCTTACAATAACAATATATAATTTAAATTCTCTACAACTTAAATTCGAACTCTAATAGTCAGGAGATTAGAACTCGACTCCTTTACAAATATAAGAACTATTTAATTAACTCAGCATCCGCCGCCTCCACCACAGCCACCGCCTCCTCCCCCACCGCAACCACCACCTCCCCCACCGCAACCACCTCCTCCACCTCCATAATACCCGCCGTCACCCCAACGCCTCCTTTCTCCATTAGAAGAGTCTCCACAAGCAAAAATGACCATAGAAATCATTATAACAGACATAATAATCATTCCTACCATGATAATTAACCCTGAACCCTCAACTGCTGAGCCACCATTCACCACACCGTAGATTCGCGCCATATTTTTTTTAAAGAATTTAATTTAATTCGATTCTCTGCAGAAATAATTGGTTAAGTTTATCTCATGATCCAAGAATGAATTTATATAGGCTTTTGGGTCGTAGACTTTTCGTAGTGTTCAAGTTCAACGAAGTTGCAATTAAGTTCATAAAAAAGACAAAAGACTTTGATTTGGTCAAAATTGTTTTAAGTTACGTGAGCTAGGCTTTAACGCGAGTATGAATATAATCACGTCTTTCTTGGACTTCTCTAATAGTAATGACTATTCAAAAATTTGCTTTGACTTTTCTCATATTGTTCTAAATCTCCGTTTAAAAGAGAATGATCCGATTTGACTTGACACAAAATTTAAAAAATATTATTTAATTTTGTGATTCTAAAGTTATGTCAAATATATTAAAGTGCTCTTTTTATCTTGTGGTCTTGGATGTATCACGTAAAAAATTGAAATTAAAATGTTATCCAAAAAGAAAAAAATCATTCTTCTTTTAAAATGGAGAGAGTATTTTATCACTCTATGAGAAATCAGAGTCTTCAAAATCAACAAACACATTGAAATTTGTGTGACAGAGTCTAAAAGGAGCAGAATATACACATATATTATTCTTATGACATAAAATCGATAAGACTATTTTCAAAAGACACTCGTATTATCTACGTCAGACGCTAAAATTTGAAACCATATTCAAACTTGATACTTTACGTTTTTCTTTTTTTTTGGGGGGGGGGTGCGGGGTGGGGGTGTTTCGCTACTTGGTTGCTCCAGGTAAAGTAAATAAGCAATACTCCTCCCATCACAATTGATGGTATTCGACGTTGACTTTAAAATGTAAAGAATATTTTTAAAATTTATAACTTAAAATAAATCATACGTATTTTTAGCACCACAGAAATAAAATAAGAAACTTTTGAATTATTTATAAATATTAGAATAAAAAATTATCTTTCTTTCTAAAATTAATTAAAAGAATAGTTGAATAATTATTCTTTCAGAATTAAGTCCAATCACATGTATATGATTCAATTCATGTAATTCGAGGGATAAACTACAAATCTTTTGTTAAATAGAATTAGTGACAAATTTTGTTCTTTATCTATACAAATGTTTATCTATCTCTTACTCATATATTTTTTTAAAAAAATTTTTTGGTTGTGTAAGGAATTTAGTTTAATGGATTTAATTTTTAATTTCTTATTATGTACTCACTATATATTCGAAATCATGACTTTGAATCTGTTATTTGTTAAAACTTTAGTAAGTTTTCCAATATAATTCTATACTCCTCGTCGAAAATGTTGGATTTATATGAAATAATTACTTAATTATATTGTCCATTCTCCTCCTATTAAGCTGTTACAATCAATTATATTAATTTGGTTAATTATCCAAGAGGGCGACTTTAATTTGGTCGTTAATGTTTAAACAGCTTAATTTTCAAACATGTTTACTCATAATTATCGAGAATTAATCCAATCGATGAACCTAACAATGTGACATTATATTTTATATTAATTATGTTCGATCTCTCTGCCCTCCAACCCACCTCATTTTCATCCACGTCCATCCCTCTTTCTCCTATTCCCACCACTTTTCCCTACCTTCACTTCTCATAGTATTTATCTAGATTATATTTTTCTTTTTGAGTATTAAATAATATGAACTTTGACGATATTTTTTTCATGAAAAATTTTGCAATTTTTAATACTCTTTACATAGTCTTTTAATATCTAAATTTTTATTTTAAAATATGAAACTAATGTAATTTAATTTAGCTTTGAATGTTTGTCAAATTGACTCTCAAAAAATGCAACATAACAACTAAAACAAAACGCAGGGTGTGCTTTTCTTTTTTTTTTTAATCATAGATAAAAATATTCGTCATGCAACTTTACACTATATTGCTCGTTAGTAGTATATATGCAAATTAGTCATTCTAACTTCTCTTAATCAGTTTCTTTGATTAACTCATGTCCTTTTTTTCCTTTTACAATCAGAGTTAAAATGTTTATTTGTTTTTCTTCCTCAATATAAAGCTAAATTAAACTCAATCTCAAGTATAAAAAACATATAGAACTATAATAATAACAACAAAAATAGTATACAAAACAATAAAGCAGGAAGTATCAGGGAGTAACCTATACATAACTAAGCAGGAACATTACCTGCTCACTTAATGATCATAAGCCCCCCCCCCCCTCCCTCTCTATATATGTGCATACCTAATAATGTAAAAAGTTTATTGATACAAACAATATACTATGTTATAATATATGACATATCCATGAATAAATTCGACTCCTTCACAAACACAAGAAGTAATGATTTAACTCAGCATCCACCACCACCACCACCACCACAACCTCCTCCACCTCCGCCACCACCACAACCTCCTCCTCCACCACCATAAACCCCTCCGCCGCCCCAACGCCTCTTTTTCCCATTAGAGGAGTCTCCACAAGCAAAAATGACCATAGAAATCATCAAAATACTCATAACAACCATCCCCACCATGATCATCAGCCCGGAACTGTCGGTCGGTGAGCCACCATAGAACCGGGCCATATTCTGTTTAAGACTCTTGTAAATCTTATGATCCAAGGATAAACAATTCTTATATAGCAAAATGTCATGTTTGGCTTGTAGACTTTTCCTAACGTTCAATTTCAAAGAAGTTGCAAGTAAGTAATTGAAAAAGACATATATACACGCTTTGATATGGTCAAATTTGTTTAAGTTACGGTGCTTGAGCTAGGCTCCAAAGTGATGACTACTACTATTTTCAAACGGATTAATAATCTGCACACTTATTAGCTCAACTCATCTCAAACAAAAGTTCTGATTGATCCTGTTGACTTGCAGGTGTTGGCCACTATAATTTGAGAGTATGTTCGAATTTGATAATCCTCAAATGATACTTGTGAACCTATGTATCAAAAATGAGTTTTCAAGAGTAACCTTGAAAAACTTCTGCTTTACGAAAGCACCTTGAACTAAATTCAAAACTTGAGGGAGCAACTTGTCAGTCTCGCGGTGCACTCTTTCTCTTTACAAGAATGAAATAATGCTTCAGCTTGACTTGAGACCAAGACTTTTTACCATTCATATTGACCGGCTGAAGATTGAGATTTTAAGCTGAGAGTTATTGGGATGTGCAAACTCTTCCCTCTCACATTGGTGGTGGAAGGTCAAAATGACCAACTTAAATAGGTTAAATCTAATCCATTAGTATGAGGCCTTTTGGTAGATCCAAAAACAAATTCGTGAGAGCTTGGTCCAAATTGGACAATATCATACTAATGTGTCTGCCCACCTGTGCCCAGGTGCTGGCAAGGTGACCAGGATTGCGAAGAGTGACTAATTATATGTCTAGGAAGTTGCACGTAATTTCATTCATAATTAAGAGCAACTAATTATAGTTTGGTTTATAATTCTTTTTAGGAACATAATTTGTGCATATCTAATTCAAAAGTTCTAATTATTTATTGGTTTTATTCAAAACTTCCTTCCTGTTTTAATATGGAAAAAACAATATTCAATATATTGGGTACACATGTACCTTCCTTATGGATAAAGGAACTTGAAATAAAATAAAGAAAAAGGGAAACTACAGAAAGGACTTTATAATTAACAACTGCACAGTTTTATCAAGAACTTTCAGTTCAATCTAAAAATAATGGATTATATATTAAAAAAACTAAGCGACTAAGCAAATATATATTATTTAATTATTTATTTTAATTATAATTTTACATAATTATCATGCGTCGCTATTGTTTCATTCGAGTTGCTAGAGAGCACGTGTAAAATTTATATAACTGAGCTTTCAATTGTATGAATTCAAAATTTATTTATATAAAACTAGAATTTCCTAACTGTATAAATTCAGATTTTGTATATGCTTACCTTACCTTTATTTATAATTAATTATCATATTGATAGAGTTGATTTGTATGAGTTATGAAAAATACTTAAATGTATAAATATAGAATTTGTATATACTTATCTTGTTTGTATAGTAACAACGAATTATACAAACTATTAACAACAAATTATGTAGTTACAATTACCTAAACTATAACTATTTTAACCTACTAAATTTCAAAATTGAACTATTTATGAAAATTCCACTTATACATATATGTTGATCCAAGGAAACAATCTCTTAACAAGTTTATATACATAGGCCTATATTGTCATGATGTTTGGCTAGTTGACTTTTCGTATGAGTTGACAATTTGTTATATTCCCTCCGGCTCATTTTATGTGACATTATTTAACTTGACACGATATCTAAGAGAAAACAAAATTTTTTTGTAACGTGTGGTTGAAAACCATTTCATTAATAGTAAAATAAGTATTTTAAAGTTAAATTGTTTCTAATTCTAATGAGGTGATATTCTTTTTAAACTGAATTAAAAAATAAAGAATGTCACATACAATAGGACAGATGGAGTACTTGTACCCTTACTTGATCTAATTATTCTAATAATGTAGAAACTATTGTAAAGTGTAACGAAGTTTCAATTTCATTATATTATCCAAGAGGACGACTTTTGATTTGGTCATTAATGTTTAAACAACTTAATTTTCAAATTTGTTTAATAGTATTATGGAGAATTGGCCCAATAGATGAACTTGTCGTTTGATTGGCAACATGTTATCCCAGAAAAACTAATTTCAAAATAAGTTAGCTTGGGATAAGTTATATCACCATATATATGGTATAACTTATCCCATCACGAAGGCAAAAATGGTGGAATAAATAATTCAAGGATTACCTTACACCTCCAACCAAACATTGGATAAAATATACTTATATTTTATTATTATAACTTATACCTCACACCAAATGACCCCTTAATGGAGTAGAATTTAAAATATATATATATATATATATATATATATATATATTTAAGACTTTTGGTAAGCACGAAAAGTATTTTGAAGCATTTTGTCCCATGGATGCCACACATATCCTGTGTAATTCACAAGTGAGAATGACAGACTTACGTCAATCTCACCGCTATTTTGAAAATAGAGAAATGATTTTCGATAGATGTTCAGTCAAAAGAAATATTTTCGAAGCAGAATTACAAGGAGTGACTCGCACTGGTTCCACTAAACCATAAAGTTTTGCTTTCATTCCGTTGTAACTTTTAATATCATATTTAGAGCTTTACTTAATATTGCAAGAAAGTAACTACAAAAGAAAAAAAATCATTTAGATATACAAAGTCATCAATGAATGATTCAACTTTGATGATACATTGTCTATTTGCAGATAACAAAAACAATACATTCTGCTTTTGATCACAAGGGGAAAAAACCTACTAATATGTAACAGAAATTTCTCTATATCCAGCCATTTTCGAGGCGAAAAAAATAAATCACTAGCTGCCACGCAAAACTGAGAAAACAACATATACTTCTCAACTGAATAGATGGTAGTAGTAGTAGTAATACAGAACTCTGAGCATCATCAACAGATGAATTGTTGTAAATATCTACAGCTCAGAGTGGCCAAAACTTTGAAGAAATGGCTCTTTTTTATAGGCAACTCTAATATGTAATATGGCCCTTCAGCTTTAGCAGGTCTACATGATCTGGAAACCATGACGGTTACTTATTATGTTTTTTTGGGCTTGTCCTCTGCAAAGCAATGATACATTGTATTGTATTAGAATCAAAACGATGTATCAAACAAAGCAACAGTTGATTAATCAGTATCATGAAGTCAAATAAAATCGAGCAAGTTGTAACTAGCCGTTATAAAGATGCATATTGTTCCTCGGATGGATATGTCTAAGACTATAAAGGTTTCGCATCCACTAGACATATGAAAGATTTGTTTCATTTATTGTTCCATCTAACATGTCGTAAAAGATGATGAAGATCAAGTGTGCTGCTATTAAGTGGGATTGAAGAAGGCAAAGAATATCCGATTCTTTCAAACTCTGGAGGGATGCTATTTCTCACCTGAGATTTCCTAAATCAGCTCATTATCTGAGCAATGGCACGACTTCTATGTAAACTTGAACAAGAATTTGGTCGATACTTATAGTTCCAGAGGCTCAAGACAAGTGCATTTATCTTCAATTCACTTAACCCTTCCCCATAATTACGGAGTTTTTGGAGAAAATTGATGACAAAGTTTACACACCATTCTATATGCGCCTGACTAAACGTTCGCCATATTCTGCTATAATTTCATGATTTCTGTATTTTGCAAAATGTTTCAGTATCCAAAAATTGTATATCCCAACTAAAATGATACGTTTGACAAGACCAAAAATGGCTAACCAATTATCTTATTTAGCTGCAGACGAAATCCTCAAGAACTCAACAAAGTAGAATAGAATAACAGTGACGGGACCAGATGTTATCAGTTGAAACAAACACCAAAGGACGATATGAATCAAAGACCATGAGCTTCCATATAGTAATTCACGAAGAGAATATAACTCACGTATAGCCTTTGGATCTATATGCACAAAGAAGCTTGCAGCAACTATCAAATAGCAGAGAAGGAGCATTAGTCCTTTAAAATAATTTGAAGTTCCGTCCTGCAGAAAGAGGAAACATTAACATGAAAAATAATGTTGTAGATCAGGAAGCCTTATAAACTAAATATCAATCATAGACCCGGGAGTGAAGCAAAGAACAACGGATCGAGAAGACGGAGGAAAAAGAGCATGACAGTCATTGAAACCAACAAGACAAAGAAATGGGACAAAAGTAGAACCAGAAAGACTTTTGAATTATGTAGTTTAAGAGCACACCTGCAGCATGAATGCTACTACAAGGACACTCATGAAAAGCGTGGCCGTTTCAAACAACTGGAAATTCAAATCCATAGGACGACCCGTAATCCATCCAACCACCACGCAGAAGGGGATCTGCATCAAAGTAAAGGTTTAAAGAGGAATAAACTCCCAGAGTTCACCAACACACATAACAAGTAAAAATGTTGAATAATTATATAAGAAGAAACTTTAAAGAAAATTAATTAATTATGAACAACAAAAGCAGGAGGTGTGCGAAAGAGCTCTGTGCTCATGAAAAGACCATTTAGGAAAGCTAGAAAGACAGACTTAGTTATATGAATTTTCGTACATACTTAATACACACTCAAACTTGTGGGGTACTTTCAGCAAAAGATGAACGCAATACGAGAATAAATTCAATGTATTATTTTACTTGGAAGTTGACATGGTCATTGACATGATTCCAAACTAAGTTGCTCGGACTCGGGTGCAGGTGCCCGATACGGGTGCGGATCTAGAGGTCGGATCCTTCATGGTCTAACTTTTAAAAATTCGGGGATATGGATCCATGTATGGATACGGGTGCGGGGATTCGCCCCAAAAATAATCAAAATATCTAAAATTAGAGTGATAAAACCTAAATTATGAGATATTATGTGGAAAACATGAAGAGAATCCTTAGAAGAAGATTACAAGAAAAGGCGTGGCATAGAAATTTCCATATAAAAAGATGTATTCCATTTTCTTCAATTTCATCTTAGCTTTTGTATTGAATACAGAAATCATTAAAATCGTCCAAACTTTCTCCATCAACAGAAATCATTAAAATCGTCCAAACTTTCTCCATCAATTTTGGTCAAAGTACCTGAAATCAGTTGACCAAATCAGATAGGGATCCCACACCCATGTCGTGTCGACACGGGTGCGGCACCAAAAGTGAAGAGTCCGAGCAACTTAGATTCCAAATGTATTTATCTAAAATGAAAAAGTGGCAAGCATGTAAGTTCTGCGTCATGACTCATGTAATACAAGTAAAAATTAGAGCGGAAGTTATTATGTGATGGTCCAGTAAGTAAGGACGGATAGAATATGAGATTGCGCATATATTCAGTTATAACTAATGCCTAATGGTAGAGTCTTCCTAAATGAAACATCCAATCTGAAGCTATTGAAGAGTGTTATTTGTATAGAAGTAGGAAATATATCCCACATTGGTTAAACTAAACATCATACTCTTTCTTCTAGCCTAT
>JAPFFP010000099.1:11380128-11397891 GCA_026153255.1 Solanum medicagineum
AAGGGCTTCACTTGTACAATGTAAAATGCCACTTAGAAATATATCTTTTATATTTTCTTTATATGTTTTAACAAAGAGTAACTTAAATTTTTTCTTTGATGTGATTAAAATGTGTAAACATATTGAATTACCTACCCCAAACATGGCAATCTGCGTTGACGAGCCTATTGCCACTCCCAAAGAGATGTCCTGTAAAGGCACCAGGTAAGTGAAGAAAAAGGATAGTAAGCCACAGTTTTAATACAAAGAAATTGTAGAGGAACATACGAGCTTGTCTTTGACTGCAAACATGACAGCACCAGCATGTTCAGCTGCATTTCCAACAATTGGCAGCAGTATGACACTTATAAATGCCACAGGAATACTCATGGCAACTGATGCTCCCTGAAAAATATAGAGTAATTTATAGTTTGTCTTGGGCTACTTATATGTGTCCAAGTATGGAAATTGGAAACAGAAAGTAAATAGCAGGACAAAGAAATTACCTCTATGGCATTAACTAGGTATTCTGACAAGATCGCGATCCATAGTGTCAAAATCGAAAGCCATATAATTGACCCCCATTTTGATATCTCAGGAGCTTCTTCCTCTTCTACGCTTGCGCTATTCTCACCCTCTTCCTAAATTTTATTAAACTTTTTAGGAAACCTGAAGCAAACTTAATGGAAGAGTAATGTTATCAGCCTAGCCTGTGCGGGATATAGGATGGTTTAAATAGGGAACTTATCGATTGTAGGACCCTTTGGTTTCCTCATTAAATCATCATTCTATATGCAGATATGGTTCACCAATCGAGTGTTTAAGTCAGAAAAGATAAAATAAGGAATCAAGTATCTGATTCTCCAAATTTGTTGGAAGCTTAGAAACAAAAAGAAATTATCTCCTTGTAGGCAAGTAAGGAAATTTTTGAATTTCAAATTACCAGATACAGTGGCTACAGGCTACTCTTTACGGAAATATTATCAGAAAATTGGACAGAAGTAAGGCTCAAGGGATTCTAATGACCTAAACTTTTTATTTACCAGTTTCGACAGGAAGTTCTGTATCTAGGGTCAGCAACATTTAACATAAAAGAGTGCGGAGAAAATAAAGAACCCCAACCTCAGCAATTGGCATGTAAAGATTATTCTGAGTAGTCAGCTGATAAAACAGGTATGCACCGTATGCTACAAGCATCACACAGCTGCTAAACCTGGAAAGCGCCAGCTCTGACTTCCCAAAATGCAACTCAGTGTGTGTAAAATGGAGGACAGCAGGGAACAGCAGGCCCATCACTGCCATCAAAAGCAACCCCGAATTCATCACTGCAGTTCCCTGACAGTGAGAACTCCGAGAATGTCATAACTTGCTATCATGATCGTGAGATACAATTTGAAGTAAACTGATATTGATTTTTGCGTCATATAAATATGGTAGCATAACAACATAATCTACCTTGTCAAAAAGCTGGTCCTTGGTGGAATGAACAATTCCACCAGCAAAAAATGAACATCCAAGCACTAGTAACGTGTTAGACAGTATCGATCCTAATAATGACTGCTGAACCACACGAATCATGCCCCTTTTCAGAGCATACATTGATATTATTAACTCTGTTGCGTTACCAAAAGTTGCATTTAGAAGTCCTCCAACTGCAAAATTACAACGGCAGATTGCTCAAAGATGACACGAAGTTCTCTAAATTGAAAGCAAATATAAAGACTGAATAACACAATGTCCTAAGATAAACAATAACATACTGACGAAATATGACCTTTGAGTCAAGTATATGAAAACTACATATGTACAACTAAGATATGAAGCAACCACAAGATTACCTGTTGGCCCTGTATAGAAAGCCAGCTGCCTACAGAAATGAAAAATGAAAAACATATCAAATATGAAACGTGAAATATATAAAGAGCTTTTAAATAACAGAAAGCATCACCTTCAGCTATTGTTCAAATACAAATTTCAACGCTATCAACCTAATAGAGACCATAGTTTCAAAGCTATACATTTTCCAAATTATCGATACAGAAAAGCAGGAGCATGAATAAGTGTAAATGCATTCTAACCCATACTTCCGTTTTACTGTCATTAATAGATCCTTCTGAAATGTTAAAGTAAACGGCAACAAGTCCTTGCCAACAACCCATTCCCCTTGATTCTAAATGTTCGGCTCATACAAAGTTCTGTATATACTGAGTTTAGAGAATTACTCTGTCGCCCAACCTAAACGCTCTGCAAGGGGTATGATTCCTAACAAGCTAAGAAAAAAGATCCATCCCTGAAAAAGTCATGATAAAAAAGAACAACAGAAAAATAATGTGAGTAATAAAGCTTTTTTAAGAATACAAGATACCGAACTGGAAATAGTTTTGCAACTTACGTGATGATCAGTTAACATATCAACAACCATGGCTAAAGGACCACATGGAATAAGTAGGTTTAACTTCTTGGAGAACAAAACTATGTGCATCTGCCTTAGTATACTATTCCATATACATTTACAACTGACACCATCTGTACCAGCATCAAATATGGATATCTGAGGAGTGGCATCCATGGAAGATGTCCTTTTATCATTATGCTTAGAGTCCACAAGGTTCTCGTCCTCAAGCTGAAGTACCGCTCTTCCTTCTAGTGAACCCATCTGTTTAGCCAGTATTCCTTCATTAGATAAGATAAAAGAATGCCAAAAGGTGTAGCCTATATGATATTTTTGGTCATTATGCAGAGTAAAATCTTAACTAGACAGAACAACGTAACGTTTTCATAGGCATAAGCAAAGTTCCTCAAATCGAGCCACCCTCATTCACCTTGTTCATACTTTCCATACTGATTTGGTGCATTCAAGAAATAACATTAATTTGATTTATCTAAAACAAAAGAAAAAAGAAGGTAGTTAACATATAAGTTACTCGGACTCTTCACTTTCAGTGTTGCACCCATGTCAAGACAACATGGGTGTAGGCGTGGGATCCGTACCCGATCTAGCCAACCAATTTTGGATAGTTGGACCAAAATCAACGGAAAAATTCCAGATATACTCTATTATTTATGTAATTTAAACAAAAGCTAAGGTGAAACTGATCAATATTTTCTCCTCAAGTTTTCCACGTAATATCTCATAATTTTGGTTTTACAACTCTATTTGTAGATATTTGAATTATTTTTAGCCGAATCCTAGCACATGTATCCATACCTTGATCTGTCTCTCCGAATCTTAAAACTTAGATCACGAAGAATCTGGCCTCTAGATCCGAGCAACTTAGGTTAATAGAATGTCAATGAATGATTAGCAAGGGAAGAAAACATAAAAACCTTCCAAGTGCAATGACAAACTAACAAGGAATATGATTTTTTTAACATCAATTTGTTCTTCATAATCACCATAAGAATCTATCGTACGCAGCATAGAGGAAAAGACTACTCACTTCAAGATGGGATTTGCCCCGTGAAAATTGTGAATCTTTAGCCATTCACTACTGATTCTACTCTGTAGAGAAAACAGAAAAACTTCCATCTCCAACCATTTGCATTGCTGCCAATAAAAATTCAAACCCAAAGAACAGATTTTTAATTGTTCGTTTCAAATAGTTGGTGAAATACCACAAAGATCAATAAATATCAAGAAAGGCTTGTGGGTCAGATTAATTTATAAAAAAAAAAAGAATATTTATTACCTTATATGAAGGTCAACAAATTATGCTAGAAACCCAATTCGTGATATGCATGTTCTCACTTTTTATTGATTCTCAAACAAAATAAAGATTCTTCAGAGGGGATTATATCTTTTCACTGCAAAAATTTACACTTATTTTTGTGTGTCTGTGTCAAAGATTGTAACTTTTTTTCTTCTTCTTAGTTTCTTTATGTTGCTTTGGCGTAGTTTGCGGTACGGTTGGTATAGTTGGTTATTGATGGATCAGAAATAAGAAAGCATTTTAGCCTTTGGAAGATCAAATTCCGATGTCAACAGGTGGTACTAAACTGCCAAATCTTATTTAATTTAATTTATAGTAAGAGAAAATTACCAAAATGGTCATTAATATATGAGTGATACTTTATTTTGGCCTTTATATTTTTACTCGATTGAAATGGTCCTTGATGTATGACAAATGTGATCATTTTGGTCCTTAATATATTTTACTTGATTGAAATGCTTGATAATGTATAACAAAATGTTTAACTTAGAGCTAACAGATTTTATCCTCCAAAAAGAAGAACATTTAGTTGTGAGCCCCATAAGCTTATAAAATCTACTAGTGTTGTCTTTTTTTTTAGCTTAAAAGAAAATTTTCTTGAAATCTAATATCATTATTTTTATTATTTTGTCTTTGCTTAAAGCATAATTTTTTATTAAGTCCGTGGAATAATACTTTAGGAACAAGAAAATAATAAATTTTGTTGGAGAAAACACTGTTAGATTTTATGGAGCACTTTCTTTGGAGCTAACGAAGAAAACAACAGTGGTGGATTTTGTTAGCCACATAGAGTCCATAGTTATAATTTAATATACTTTTTTTGTAAATCTGTTAGGTTTAAGATAAACGATCAAAATGAATATATTTTGTTATACATTAAGGACTATTTCAACAAATAAAATATAATAAGAATCAAAACGAACATATTTGTCAATTTTCAAATGAAGTATATTAAGGTCAAAAATAGAACATTACCCAAACATTAAGGACCATTTTGGTCATTTTCTCAATTTAATAACATGATGTACGAGTCAATTTGACGCAAATATTTACTTATCAATTATTTCTATCAATTTGATATTTTTCACTATAACAATAATAATATATATACTCAAATATAATTTTATAAATAAAAATTAAAAATTAAAGTATACGTAAAACTTATTCTTACCTTGATCTAATTCGTATTTTTCACTATTAGAAGAATTAAATAATTTTGTCATTCAAAATTTAGACAGATGAAGGGTCGTGTCATGTCATGTCACTACCAACAATGTTCTACAAGAACTTCTTGTTTAAGCAAAACCCCTTTAATTTCTTCTAGCTATTGTTGTGGAAATTTACAAGAAAGCTGCCTTTGTAAAAGTTTTCAAGACTTTGGAGGAAGGTATATATTCTCGTAAAAATCTTCTCTCATGTTTGAAAGAGTCCACATAAATACTCACTTCGTCCATCTTTAATTATTCTATATTGACTTAGCACATAAGAAATCATAAATGATAATAGTAATTTTATTAAATTATTTTTGAATATAATTAATATAATATTTTGAAAAATATAATAAGAGAATGACTATAGTTAATAATAATGATAAATTAGGAACTAAGTGTAAAATTATCTTTTGATTTCATAAATTGAACAAATATTATTGGACCTTATAAAATAATACGGGAGCCAAATAAAAATGGAGGAACGAAGTATAATCAAAGTAAGTGAAAAGCTTGAAAATTACATTAAGTAGAATTTTACAAACTAAAAGTAGTCACCTCATGTCATTTCCAAGTAAGTTCACCCTTATAGTCTATTGTATTCTTCGATCGATCGAATGTTCCTAGAGTTAAGTTTATAAATTTATATACACGTTGGTTATGATTTAAATGGTAATCTCAAAAGTGGCTATATCTGCACTTTGTCCATTTTCTACGTGATTAGGATCTCACGGCCCACAGGTTTGGCCCGCTAACTTTAATTTGAATCGACTCAGTTTATATCTCAGGCCAATTGAATTGAACGCTCTGCAGTCACGGTCGGTTCGACGAACTCCTCGCGGTGGTTCTCCTCCCGCGATAGCTACCGGAAGTTCTCTTCGCGTTCTCTTTCTCCGACTTTCTCTCGGTAGCTGATTGTTTCTATATCGGGAAGAAAAAGTGTAATTTGCGACACTTTTTACTGGTAGACTACAAGTTGTAGGTTATTTCAATCTGTTCGTACTAGAAGAAAGCCTCTATGTGTTAAATTATATGATATTTTCTGTAGTAAATACGAAAAAACAGTCTAATTGTTGATACTTGGATTGAAGCATTGTTGATTGAATGATTGAACGCTTTTCAGTTTCTTACTGTTTACGTGTAAGTGTTTCAGTTAAATTAACTTAAAATTTTACTGTAAAATGTAAATTAGTCTAGGT
Source organism: Solanum medicagineum (assembly GCA_026153255.1). Lineage (NCBI taxonomy): Eukaryota > Viridiplantae > Streptophyta > Magnoliopsida > Solanales > Solanaceae > Solanum > Solanum medicagineum. Next base: position 11,386,225 of record JAPFFP010000099.1, read on the forward strand.
TGAGATTCAGCATTACTTTGTTACTCTCTCTGTCCGGTTTTAATGGTCTTAGTTTGACTCTGCATTATTATTAAGAACGGAGCTGTAAATATGAACTGTTTTACACCTCAGATGTGAAGAATATTGGTTCATATTTTGGATTTTGAGCTTCTGAAGAATTTAAGGAAAAGCTGCATTACAAGGATTAAGCTATAGTTTAAGTGAATTAAACTTAAAAATTGCAGTCTCTAATTTCATATGCCATTGGTCATTAATTATCAGAGAGTGAGCTATAGTTTAAGTTAATTAATAACTACTTTATCAACACTTATCTTTTTGTTTATGCTGTGTCTGATGTTAATCGTGGAACTCTTAGAAGAGAGAAAGATAATTTGTACTGTAACTTATGGAGTTTTTGCCTGTCTATTGATTGAAGCTAACCCTGATTTGAAGAGAACACTGGTTGGATGGCTGATTGATCAGTAACTTTTGAGAATCATCTATTAAGTAAATAATATAAACATCAACAAGGAGCTACGTCTTTGATGATACTATGGGTTAATTCCTACGGAAAGATTGAGGGGATAGAAAGAAAAAACTGTTGGAGCAAATGAGCCCGTCGGAGAAAGAAATTTGTATAAAATGTGATAAAGGTGGAGAAGTGTTGGCTTGTGCTGATAGTTGTTGTCCTATAGCAGTTCATGTTAGGTGCATGGGTTGTCCCGCTAGATTTGATGATTTGGGAAAATTCTATTGCCCTTATTGTGTGTATAGGCAAGCAATTGCAAGATTTCATCAAGCAAAGGAGCATGTTTTGTCAAAAAAACAAGCTCTGGATAATTTCATGGATAATGAAATGATAGACAACGTCAGAGAGTTGCCATCAATAGTAAGAAAATCAACACGGGAAAGGGTTGATGTGCCATTACCAGAAAAGAAGAGTGGTGTTCCAGAAAGAAATTTTGATCAACGATTGGTGGTTGGGCAGCAAATACATTCAGACCCAGGTGTTGATTGTAGTAGTAAACCTAGTGTTCATACATCTTCTAAAGTAACATCAACCGATTTTAGAGTTTTAGAAGCTGGAAGCAGCGTTAAGGTAAGTGATCCACAAAATGTTGGTGAACCCCAACTAGAGAAATGTGTTGAAGATCACCACCAAGATGGCCACATAAATTTTTCTGTTGCTGAAGACGGGACATTGGGGAATGAACTTGTTCTGGAAGAAAAGGAAAGAAACTCTCCTGAAATTGTTGGCAAAGCGACGATAGAGGTTGACCAAACTACTGCAACTGTCATGAAAGCAGATCCTTCATTGCAGAAGAACTTGCATGGTAAAAGAAGAGCTGTAACTGGGGATTTAACTTGTGGAGAATCTAAGCGTGTTTCAAAGCAACATGAGTGTGGTAAACAGGTTAACAAAGTTAAAGACGAGCATATGCTGACTGACTCTCTAAGACAGTTAACTAGGACATCAGTTTCTTTACTTGAGAATGGTAATGCAGCGGGCAAGTTTGTGCAAGTTAAACAGCGTTCCATGTTGTAAGTGATCACTTCAATGGAACTTCTTTGAAGCTTGAGCACATTATCCTCTTCATTCTTCAACTAATAATTTCAACTTTATTCTCTGCTGCAGATCAGATATCCGTCCAAATGGGAAACGTAGAAGAGTACTATGGTGCCGTGAAGAGGAAGAGATGATTGAGGTACATTTCCAGGAATCCCTATTGTATAGGTTTGTTTTGGTAGTGCGAGCCAAGGATACATAGTACGTCCTTACATTGGAAGATCTGACATCTATATTTTTAGACTTACTAGGTTTTGACTTGATTAACAATGCTTTGGTAGTTGGGTTAAGTTCGTCGACTGAACTTTGATAATGCTATCCTCATACGACCAATTCTTCTTATTCATCTATTTCTTTTTAAGTTTTAGTTTTTGCAAATTTACTTCCATCCCCTTAATGCAGCTTAACATTTTAAAGGTTCTATATGCTTAAAGAGCTATATGTATTGTGCAGCATTGGTATCTTATAGACTTTGCCTCTGATTCGGCTTGTTGTGTGTGAGGTGTTAGCAACTTACTTTCTTATAATTGCTTGAATGGCATGGAATGACTTGATTTTATGCGCTTTGGTCTCTCTTTTTTCTGTAAAATTCTGCTCAAATGAGGGTGCATAAAATCCTTATGGGAAGGTAATGGAGAAAGAATAAGCCAGCTTTAGATGTGGCTTCTTGTGGTTATTCTTGCATGTTGCAAAAATTACCCATTTTCCCAAGCTGGTTTACCATCATCTTTAAAACTAAAGGGAGACTACAAACTGCAAAATGAAAGCAGTCAATAGGATGGTTAAAAGTGAAGAAATTTATGTTAATAAATTCCTCCTTGCCCCTCTGTTAAGGGCAACCTTGTATCATCAAATTCTGCACTTCCCAAACTTCCTCTTCCTTTTTTTTTTCCCGGGGAAGGGGGGGGGGGGGGGGTGGGATGAGGAAATTTCCTGTTTTTTGTCCCTCCATTTCAAAAAAAATGTGCTGCACTTTTATAGTAGGTATAAATAGGAGAATAAATGTCTGCTTATATTGAAGGAAATAAAAAATCCTCAGTAGTAACCTTTCTCTCATATTACCAAATGATAACTATCTATTTGGACAAATATGTAGAACAGTTAAGTTGAGACGAATAATGCTTGCTTTGAATTTTTCAAAGTAATGACACAACATTGATGCGCCTATAAATGCTTATGGTGCTGCAGTTCATATTGTTTGTATCAAATGGCATAACTGGAGAATTTTAAGTGATTCATGAAGCTCAAAAGGTTCTTGTTATGCGTAGAATGGTGGCCATATAAGTCTCATAAGCCTAACTACTAGTTTGGTTGAGGCAACCCCAATGATTTTTCTTTATTGCAGTGTTGACGAAAAAGTGATTTGTCACTGTTGTTTGCAGTTATCTAATTCATTTGCTGATATGTCTGAGTTCCTGACTTCATTATGCATGTTGTGGCTGCAGAAAGGAGTTAAAGCATTCTCATCCACAGTAAACAAAAACATACCGTGGAGGAAAATTCTAGAATTGGGTCATCATGTGTTTGATCATACTCGCACTCCAACTAATCTCAAGGATAAATGGAAACAAATCTGCTCTAAATATGGTGGTCGAGTTTGACCAGAGTTCTTTTGCCAAACTTGGTGAAATGTTGGAAGTGTTATGTATATCCAGATTCAAATGTATGATCAAGTACCTTCCCGTTTTGCCTTTTGTGGATAGCTTCTTCATCGATCAAGCAGGTCAGTTTTGAGGGGTAAAAAGTTGGAATGAGTTGTAGCTTCTGATTTGTTAAGATGAACATCGGTTTGATAGTTGCAGGAAACATGTAAATTTCCTTATAAATCTTAGCTTAATGTTCATGGTACTTGTCAAGGAAAACAAGTATAGTTGATACATGGATGATTTGAAAGAGATTCATCATTCCACTACACTCGATTCAAGAATTCGAGAATGAACTAATACCCCATTCAGGTATCCAGTGGCTCCGCCACTGTTTGGTCATGGGGTTCATCTGAACCTCCTTGACAGAGAATTATACTATTTAATACATAGTTAAAATTATTTTTCATCTATATATAGTAGATGTCAAATCCTCTTTGGCTAGTTTGTATGCTTGCTTTTTCAAATTTTAAACCCCCTTCATTAAAATTTTGGCTCCATCACTACACATGTCTCGATTGAAATTCCCGCAAATGATATTTTCTATCGAAATAGTATTCTTGCTTATTTCAATGATCCTTAATACAAAAAAAAGAGTTTGGAAACAAGTATACCTATTCTATAACTTTTATTCCCCATGCATATGTAGTAACTGTTAAGTGTCTCGATGCTAAACTTTGTAGGGACACTCTAGGCTTATTTAGTTGTTTCAATATATAGTTGATCATCAAAGATTATAAATTTACTATATGATAAGACTATTTCTTTGTTAATTCCCATTACATGGGGGTACTGGGAGAAAGGGGAATCGATTTCTTAGTTTGTGATTTCATTTTTAAAAAAATATAACTTGGCTCGTAAGTTTGTGTTCTGCAACATTAGCTAGTTTTTCTTGGACAAGGCAAACATTTTCTAAATTTATGTCGCGTGAATTAAATACTATATAATTTATGTTAGGTAATTTAATTCCTACCTAATTTATGTTGAGCAAGGAAAAAGTTCTCTAAATTTATGCCTTGTGAAATTAGGTCATTAGATAAGGATATTTTAGTCCACAAATTTTTACCGGCTGTGTGCGTAAAATATTAAAAACTACTCATATTTGAAGGTAAAAATTAACTACACAAAAATAACGGCAATGCGTGCAAAAACTTGTTGATAAACAACCAACTTACTTTACAGTTGAACTCTACTTGTGTATGAATGCATAAGCCTTATGAGTAAATAAAATTTTTATGTAGAAAGTGACGAGGATGACTACCACCACAACCTCTACTCTCATTGTATTCAACCACATATAAATAAATTCTAACTTTGTAGTTATTTTATTTCAGTAATAATTAAAAGATGCTAAAAAAAAGTAAATTTTATAAACCCTTAATAGGATAGGCAAAAAGAAATCAATCCTATTCCATGCAGGAGTAAAAAAATTAAGCAACACGTTTTCCCTATAACTAAAATTGGGTTCTGTTAATTAACTCCTATTCCGTTTCGGATTTGTTTAAACTTTTTTATTATATATACACACACCCCTTAGGCTACTTTCATTATTTTCCCATCATCAAGAACTCAAAAAATCACTCTTCTAAACAGATCTTGGTACAGAATGTCTCTGTTTCAAAACTGGGTTATTTTTGGTGATTACTTTGGTAACAAGCTGCCATTGCCTAAGATAACGGAACAGAAGAAGGAGAAGAAGAAGAATGCGGATTCAATAGGTACAGAAACTGCTGATAAAATCGTCAACAAGGACGATAGCAAGAACAGAGCACTCACTATGACTCCATCCTTTGATGGCTTATTTTACATTGAGACAATGGGACAGGAGGAGAAGAAAAACACGGATTTCAAAAATACGAAAACTGCTGAAACTTTGAATATTGGTGCAGGAATAGATGATGTAGTTGCTGGTGGAAGTAAGATGAAGAGTAGAAAGAAGAGAGAAATAGTTTTCGCTCCAGCTTTTGATGGGTTATTTCCTTATGAGATGTTTGTTTCTCGTGATCATGCTTCTAGATAAATTTAAAGATCTTTTGTTTTCTTTATTTGTTCGTCTTCTATAATATATAGCAAGTAATTTTCACTTCAACATGCATAAACTTGAATTTGATACCTGTTTAGGTGTTTTTAAATGTTTTTAGAATCAAGAGTCGAATTCTGCAATGGTTCTTGTATGAGAGTATTCTAATGCATGATTCAGTAGGGGTGATAATTCGACAGGTTGGCTCAAATTTGAGCGGATCATAGTGGATTAAAGACAATAAACGAGTCAAGAACCAATCCAATCTAAATTTGTTTGGATCAAAATGGGTTTGGATTAAAACGAGTTGAATAATGAATTATAGAACGAGTCAAGACTCAAACTGACCCAAGTTTTACATATTTTATTTGTTCTTTTTTAATATTTTTGTACTTAAATAAATTATATTTTTCTTTATTCTGATATAAAACATATCAAATATTTTTAAAAAAAGTATTTTAAAAATATTTTGACAAGATCTCTCTCGAGTCAATTCAGATGACATATCAATCAAATTTTAAATGGGTTGGATTGAGATAGATTGAGCTAATAACCTGGTCAAACTTCAACGGGTTGAGTGAATTGGGTTTAATTTTGTCATCGCTGGTGAAAGGTATGAATTTCCCTTTCCCATCCTGTGTTCGCTATCCACCCTAATCAAAGTTCAAACCTATCAGGATTTTTTCCATACCAAGAGTTCCATCACAATTAAGGCAGTGAAAAGTAATTGATTGCGCGCCTTCAAATTTCAATAGCTCAAGTAAAATTAAGCAAAAAGAATTTGTTTCCTTTTTCTAACATTAAAAAGGTAAGCTGTGAAGCAAACTGTGGGGGAACCTGGTGATTACTAAAAGCACGAGCAGGAAAATTGATTAATAAGAACATATTATTTCTTTTCATTTTAAACATTCAGAGACATAACACAAGTAAATTAAAGGCAGAAGCAAAGATCAAAGGCAGATTTGCGTAATCGTCGATTTTTATTTTCGATGAAAAATTTATACAGCATCCAGTCTTCTCTTATAGGGGGTAATGAGAAGTATCTAGCAACATAAAAGTAAGATGTACACTAGATTTCTACGGCACAGGAAAATAAAAGTTCGACGCGTTTCTACCTCATGTCTGTTTAGCCAAAATCTTGGAGGACAACCAAGTCTCAACAAGTTCCTTCAAATGATGATTCCACTTGGAATCAAAGCATCCTTGATTACAGTGACAATCCCACTCTTGATGAAGTATCCATCCGTTTCTCTAGCAGCTTCTTGAACGTTGTCTTTGTTAATGATCTGACAAAAGAAAATCACTCATTAGGAACTCATGATCACTGTATGTCCGCCAGATAATGAAGAAAAGATTTCTACATGACTAAATGAAAGAATCAATGTAATGAATCTGAACACATGATGTCGAGAAAAAACATTGCATCTACTGCATGTTTAAAGCATGAAAGTTCAAGGAATTTAACCTTCACATTGTCCCCTATGCGGGCGTTCTTGTCAATAATGGCTCTTTTAATGTGAGAATTCTTGCCGATGCCAATTGGGACACTACCCTTTGCAGCCAGAAACTTCCTGTCAGCATCAGTCTGAACAAATAATGGGTCAGAAAGTGAGTCCGTCAAAATAAGTGAACACAGTAAGGAAACCACTAGTTCGTTATTTTCTTTATCCTCTGTAATTTGACTCTAAGGCAACTTGCTCCACAATAGACCGCATATAAAGCAAGTCTAATAAGTGAAGAACGTTAAATTCATGTTTCCGTGTATATAACATTATTATATATCTTTGGTAACATAAGAATTACTAGCATTACCTCATAATAATCTGCCCCCATCAAAAGTGTGTCTTCTATAATTGCTCCCTCTGATATGCATGATCTGAGCCCAACCACGGAATGGTGAATCTTACAGTTCTGCACACAGAAATATTGAGTTTAACAACTATGTACTGGTATAACCTTTTTCTGTATTTTGTGGAGCACAGTCTGATGAAAAATGAAACGAAAGAATTGGTGATAGTGTCTCAGTAATTACCTTCATCCCACTCCCTTCCTTGACGCCCTAAAACAAAAACTACTATGACCCAAGCATAAACTAGTCGGGGCAGTTATTTGAATCCTCAATATCCATTTTGATCAATCTGGAACTTTTTCATTGCAAAACTCAATAATTTGGAATTCTCTTAAATTAGAGGTTCAATATATGTTTCTTCCAACAAGACTTCAATTTTTTCTCCACCAAGACAAGGTACTATAAACCACTACCTTGATCCGTCCAAAACAGATCATCTTAATTTCCCTTTTAGGTCCACGACAAATATTTTTTCATTCTCCATTATTAGAAAAAGGGTGTTGCATGAAGCATCCCATGTTTATGCAAGGTCCAGAGAAGGGTCAAACCTAGGGGTATAATGTAGGCAGACTACCCTATGGAAGAATAAGCAGTTGATAACTCGAACCTACGACCTATAGGTACCCAGTGATTTTTATTTAATGCTACCTCAACTTTATCAAAGAGCTAACTTTAGATATCATATTTTAACCAATTCTCTCTATAATATATACCGTCATTTACTTTCACTCATATTCTTCATACAGCACGAAACTTGGGACAATTACATTAAAATAGAGGAAGTACCATCTCAGTATCACAATCACAAATCTCCGGTAGAAGAAAAAAAATTAAAAATTTTCCCTCTCCAACCACGATAGCAAATTAAACTGAGAAAAAACTGCAAGCACGCCTCAGAAAGCAGTAGTCTCAACTTCATTTTGTATTCTATGCAGGTGGGACTTCCATTGTAAAGAACACGGATTATGGATGAGGTCACAGAAAACATTGAACACGTCAATATATGCCTCAAATGTTTGCTATCAACAATTTAACTTATAAATATTGAGGCCTTAAAACAATAATAAGTTACCTTGATCACACAACCTTCACCAATGACACTATCTGTGACATCAGCATCAAGCATTTTTGAAGGTGGCAGATATCGAGGTTGGGTGTAGATTGGGGCTGATCGGTCATAAAAGCTTCAGCAAATATTGAAGACAGCCATATTAGTGCTTAATCAAAGTGAGTAGATAACAGAGCACGCACACTGCAGAGAACTATCTGCTTGAGATCAGCGGAATTACCTAAAATCTGGCACCGGCTTTTTTGTAATGCCCAAATTGGCATTGTAGAAAGCTTCAATGGTACCAATATCTTCCCAGTACCCATCATATAAATAAGCTTGCACCTGAGAACATGGATACATAAGACCTCCACAAATGACCACTATCTTAAAAGAAATTGAGCACGATGCGTCATCCCTTTTTGAGTTTCCACATTTATGATAAGCAGAACAAGAAAAGCAACAAGGAGAAAAGAAGAAAAATAGGGAAAATACATGAGAGGGCAATAGACGAAAACACAAAAGTAAAGAGAGCTCATTTTCATAACTATATTTGGAAGAGAGTTCAAGAAGTTAAGACAATAAGGCCACAAATATTAAATTGCTCTAGAGTGAATGACAGAAGATGCAATTTTTTTCAATTGAGCACTGTAAAAATGTGTATATTTATTCATATTCTAATTTTTGTGATAAGTAACACGAAGTGTAAGTTCTAGAGAAAGTACGTACTCTCATCCCGAGTGAAGTTGCACCAGGAATAACTTCACTACCAAAATCATTGGCCCCAGGGAACTTGTCACGAAGTAGGTTTAACATCACGTCTTTGCTAATGACATATATACCCATACTTGCAATAAAAGGCATCTCTTTGGCCCTCTTGTCATCAAGACCTAAAATGGTGGTATCCACCTGAAATACATTAAAACATGATTTAACACATGCTTATAAATTCTTTTGTGAGTAGTTCTGAATTGAAAAGCATTAAGACTATGATAGTCCTACTTTCATTGCTTGCAGTTGCTCTCCTTTTGGTTTTTCTGCAAATTCAATAATGCGTCCTTCTTCGTCAATCTTCATGAGACCGAATGCAGTGGCACGTTTTTCGTCCATTGGCAATGCAGCAACGGTAATATCAGCATCCGTTTCTCTGTGGGCTTGAATAAACTTTTCATAATCCATTCGATACAGATGATCTCCAGCAAGTATAAGGTATTCAAGAACATTATGCTCCTCAAACAACCACAGATACTGCCTGACAGCATCAGCAGTGCCCTACAGAGAAGTATCATCACTTGTTATGCCAATTTGTGAAGTAAACTAGCTCAAAAAGCACAACAAAACACAAATAGAAGTTTAATTCAAGGTGTTATGACTCATACACAAATGAAACCTGAGTTACATCCAAATAAAATGTATTTATAAACAGCTCTTTGAAAACTCAGGAAGATACAGGCAGTTTAAATGCTACATTGTATGTTTCACAGTAATTGAGGGAGATCTGTCTCCAGGTAATTAATAACAATAACAGTAGCTTTATGTGAATTGTGTGCAGCAGGAATGAGGAGTTACCTGGAACCAGTCAGGGTTCTCTGGACTTTGCTGAGCAGCAAGAACTTCCACAAAGCCCTCGTTTTTGTATCCACCCATGTTGCTAGCATATGCCCGTGAAAGGTGGCGATTCAAAGACGCAGAGTTGAATTGTGTGAGAACATAGATCTTGGATATGTTACTGTTCAAGCAATTGCTTACAGGAATGTCAATCAAACGATAATTTGCTCCAAGTGGAACTGCTGGCTTTGCTCTTTTCTTGGTCAGAGGATAAAGTCGGGTTCCAGCTCCACCTCCAAGAATAATTCCCAAAACACTCTACACCAAATCCCATTAACAATACAGAAACTCAGTGTCTTAAAGCTTTCATATCAAAAAACAAACTTTACTTCTAACAAGACGTAAAGTTATTGCCACTTGAGGAAACAACAAGTTAGAATATTGTTCACTCAAAATATAACTAGATTACAATATAATACATCTACTTAGACTCTATTTCATGGCAATATCTGTGCAAAACTATGTCCTTTTTTTTTGACATTTTGAAATGGCAGAGGATTAGAAGGTCAGGCAGACGCTACAACAACCGACATTCGGGAATGTGATGCCCTGCTCAAGATAATATAGTCAGATCCAATTATTACAGTTTCCAGAAGATCATGCTAGCTTTAAAAAAGCTTTCCAAATCAAAATTTCATCAGTATATGACTATCATGTGCATAATGAAACGTTGAAATATGTTTCAGAAAAGAATTTTGGGTAATATTAAACAAATAAACTGTTGATTAATCATACTTTTTTAATATGCACGTGATTATGTGTAGGGAAGAGGTGAGAGGATCTGGGATCTAGAACAACATACTTCACACTGAAGCAATCCACTCCATCCTTTTCATACTCTCACCTCCACAAATAAAGGATCTACTTCTCCCAACCTCCACATCCGATAATCGACTCATTTTAGCAATCAATAGGAGAAAAAAAATTAACAAAAACTCTACATTTCACACACTCACACCATACATAATGGTTTATATACTTTATTCCCAAATTTCCTGATAAAATTGAGCTAAAATTTGCTTACCTTGCTCGCATCGGGGTCAAGACATGTCTGCGAATTTTGTGAATCAGAAACAGCCTTAGGCGACACGATCAACGGAGCTCTTCTCCCACTGAATCGGAGTCCTTGGGACAGGGGCATCAACTTGTCTCCGGCGAGATGAGAAGACGAAAATGAGAGATTTCTAGCGGATATTGCACGTGTAGAATCATTTCTTCTCTCAGCGATGCAATTATGGGAAGAAGGTGAAGATTTTAAAGCTCCAATGGAAGACGCCATTGTTATCAAATGTTCACTCTAATATGGAGTGTGTGGCACTGATAATATGATTGAATGGGAGGCTTTGGTTTTATAGTACTGATATTAATGGTAACTCTATAGACCTAGTTTTGTGAGAATTTACGTAAGTACCATAGATGTACTTGCGGGTACTTGGGTGGGCATTCGGTTTAGTTTTTGATTCTGAAAAAATGTGCGACATATATTGAATTCCATTTGTTTTTTTTAAGTTCGGTTTGATTTATTTGGTGTTTTTAAAAATTATTTTTTATTTAAATTAATAAAACATAAAATGATGATAAAATCAAAGTATAAGACATTTAAAAACTTAAAATCGTGTTAGGTGATAACATGTCCCCATGAAACACTTATTGTGCTTAAAAAATTATATTTATTTTTGTCAAAAATTTGCGACTCCAATCATTGTTTGAGGAAAACAAGCACGAAGACATTTTTTACATTACATAAGTCAGCAAAAATATGGTTGAATCTCTCTTGGAAAATAATATTTCATGATAACTATATAAATTATAAATTTGTTGATGATTTGATTTATTTCATGAATGATATATATTAAAATTTTTAATAAAAATTTGATTCTTCGCATTGAATTTTTGAGACCCTACATCGAACAATAAATCGAAGAATTAAACTCTTGAAAATGAACATCAACA
>JAPFFP010000099.1:11400836-11414793 GCA_026153255.1 Solanum medicagineum
GCCTTCCTCGGTGCTTACAGCCCTTCTGTGAGCCAGATCACATTTGTTTCCAATCAGCATTATGGTCATGTTTGCATTTGCATGCTGCCTTGCATCTTCCAGCCAACTAGCAAGGTGATTAAATGTTTCCCTCCTAAATGTTTTGGCAAAGGGAAAACAAAGTCATCAGTGCATCAAAATAGACCAGACTTCGATATTTTCACGATAAATACGTGTTGGTTTAATCTTAAGTTTTCTTCCGTTGATGACAAAAAGAATAAGAACAAAATGACCCAGTGCTTAATGTTGGCTTTACAGACTTGTTCTGCTGCTCTCTGAGACAAAGACATATTAGCCATGATGACTGGAACTTAGAAAGGCTAAAAGTAATAAAGTCAAAAGATCAGAACAGAATGTTCATCGTTCATTAGGTAAAACACTCAAAAATGTTCTGTATGAAAATTAACAGAAGAGATTAATATATATTCATTGCTGTGAACTCTGCACTTTGAATGCATCCTGGGTAACAAGAATTTGCAGAAAAATATTTCTGGAACGTTGATCAATGATAAAAGGATAATGTTCATTTATATCATGAGACATGTAACCTCAAGTTTCCTACAGGTATGGAAGTTCCAGAGACACTTCAGAGAATACCTTGTAATATCGTAAACAAGTAGTGCCCCAGCAGCACCTCTGTAGTAAGACCTCGTGATAGATCTAAATGATTCTTGACCAGCCTGTAATGGAGGACACTCATTAGATCATGCTTTTAGCCTTTTAATCATCCAGACTAGTATGAGGAAAGAATAAAGCGGAACACCATAAGAATAATTTTACCATCAACAACAGAATTTTGGACATTTGGATAGATAATCCAAAGTTCCTACTAAGTAGCAAGCACAACAACCAGCTGAACTATTGATAAATCTTAACAATTTTTAGGCATTAAAGATAAATAAATCAAAAGAGAAGAGAAAAGATGTTTCACTAACTGTGTCCCAGATTTGTAGTTTAATAGGCTTGTTGTCTATTGTAATCATTCTAGCCCCAAATTCAACCCCGATGGTCAAATCATGGACAGGTTGAAATCGCTTGTCAGTAAATTGCAAAAGAAGACATGATTTTCCAACTCCTGAATAACAAAATTAATAACATTAGCAACGATGTCTTATACATGGCTTTTCCATCTTAACGTCATTAACCAATAAAATTAATGGAAATGAAAGAAATGCCAGAACAAAGTGCACTGCTATCAGCCACAAAAAAAAAAAGAAATTCTATGTATCTAAACACAAACAAAAACATGGCAAATAATGAAGAATCAAATTGCATGGTCACTATTATGCATACCACCAAGAGGTTAAACTATCAATACATGAAATGCCACTGCTCCAAAGCAATATGTAAACACACTGCAGTTTCTTAAATTGATATGCTGAAAACACTCTTGAATGATCTTTACAATAAGCATATATCCATATAAGTAATGAGTTTGCCAACATAAAAGCCTAAGCTAGAGCACAATTTCCAACTCTCAGCCATTCAATATTCGTCCTCTATATTGATAATACAGAAGACAACCTGTTGAACTTGTTAAGATTATGCACACTACACCACCAATGTTAGAATTCCATTACTAGACTTACTCATCATCCTTTCACAAAGAGACGAGAACCGATAATTTACAGATTTTCAAAACCAAATTAGTTGATGATACAATACATCCACAATTGCTATAAATCTTCTAATGAATGGCTTGTTCTAATAAATCCTTTGGTTAAAGACGATCCATTAGCAGCATCACGAGTAGATAATCAACACCAATTTATTCATTAAAAGCAAAGCAAAGTCATACAACAAAAAACTATAACCTTCAAATTCTAGCAGCGCATAGAAATATCACGACCACATTTTACATTTCCATAGCACATAAAATTCTTACTCCAGATCGAGATAATTAAAATTTATGAAAAGCCAAAACTAAGTTCAATTCAGAATCACCGGGAACACATTGATCAGATCCAAATCAGATGTTAAACAATAAAATCACACACAAAAAAAAAAACCGAAAAATCAAACAAAAAAATATACCGGTATCGCCGATGATGATATACTTGAAGAGATAAGCGTAAGACATGTTTCAGGAGCAAATTCTGGAGAGCTGAATATCCTCTGAGCTGGAGAAAACAATAGTTATCTATATATGTATATTTTACATGAAAAAATAGTATACAAATCCCTAATAATTGCTGTATCCTTCTTCTTCTTCTCTGTCAGAGACGGGGAGAGAAAAAAAGAAGCAAGGACGGGAGAATTTACAGAGGCGCAAAGGCGTTTGAATATACGTAAATTATTAAACTATTTTGACAATTTTGGCGTGTTGTAGGTTCTCCTTCGAAGAGAAGGCACGACTCCAGCAAAGCTATTAAATGGGTCGGGTAATCGGATCTCAACCCACATAGAATTTGGGTGATCATACATATTTTTTTTCTCACTCGGTGTTCGGAGCCTGTAGAGCCCCGACTAAATATCTCAGAGCTCGAATTCAAAATCTCTGATTAAAAGTGAAACATTCTCACCAGTGCATCACAACTAATATTAATAGCATACGTGTTTACTAAAAAAGAACACTCAATAACATAACTAAATTCTATTTTTCATTATTATCTCTTTTATTTGTTTTCAAATAATGGAATTTATGTCCTAAAAATTAAAGCTATTTTGTCTATGAATCAAAGGTATCGTTAGATTGCTCTTGGACAAAATATTTGGATACTATTTTGATTATAAGATCAACAAATATCATGTCAAAGTCATTGCACTCCCATATTGGCAAATATTCAAATAGATCAAAAGTAACATAGAGCAAAATTCGTAGTGAGGAATTCTACATTATTTCTGGAATTCTCCAACACATTGTATTGAAATTATATTTACATTATATCACTATGATTTAAAAAAAATACAATTTATTGTTATAAGGATTTTTGTTATTATTTTCTATAGCCTTTTTCTGCAATTTCTTATCATATATACCAACTATATATATATAATTATTTGACATATATATATTATCAATTTGATAGATATACATATACAATTCGTCTCTCTGCCCTCTCTCCCTCGCCTCTCTCCTCCCTCTTTCGATCTCACTCACCTCTCTCCTATAATATGTAGCTATAAATCATAATTTTAGCAAATTATAATTATTTTTACCTTATTACATTTCAAGTGTTTATTCTTTTTGAAAAACCCTCTTTTTAAAATTTGTTCGGCGCAAGTTTAGAGAAAGTGAAGTTTCAGGCTATTATGGATTCCTTTTGGGCTGTACTCTTGGTCTCGACCCAACTTTGGTGACACTGGCGGCCCATTTTTACACCATAAGTTAGTCCAGTCGTTGATGTAGACTACAATTAAAGGCCCAGTACTGATTATTATCTAAAACATATTGAATTTTCATCCTATTTAGTGTTCATCTTTAATTTTTTCCCTCATAACAAATAATTTTTTGCAGCGCACAAGTTTCATATCATAATATCTGATGAGTTATGCTTGGACATGACTTCAGTTGAGAGGATATGTCACACACTTCAAATAAGAATCAATTTAAATATGTTTTATCGTAACGTTTTAAGTTTTTAAATGTTGAGGTTCGCACATTTCAACTTTATTAATCTACCTTTCACTAGGTATTTTTATTAGTTGAAGCTATATATATCTCTAGTCTTTCGAAAACAGTTAATCTATCTCTATAAGATAGTGGTGAAATTTGAATACATTCTATCTTCTCCAGACCTCACTTGTGAAATTCCACCGAATATGTTATATATACATCTTGCTCTTTTTAACCACATTAGTATAATGATACTTTCACTTCATATTATATGTAGATATAGAATGGGAAAAAGAGAAAAAAATGTAATGGAACTCCCAAGTGACACGTGTTCATAAGTGTTGCTAGTAGTTATGACATACAACGAAGCAAATAGGGGCACCTACAAAAATGAAGACAATTAGTATGAATTGTTTAAAGATTCTCAATCGTGCAGTCTGCACATTATCTGTCAAAATTGACTCTACTTTTGAAATATACAAAATATCATCATTTCAAACATATTATTATACTAGTAGTATATTTGAAATTGCCCCATTCCAATAATTCTACCTAAAAGAGAGCAAAAATCTAGTTATGAACATAGTGGAGTTAGTATTTGAAGTTTATATACTTAAAATTTATTATTAAATTCATATTTTATTTTATTTTTCAAAGTATCGTCACAGTCGGGCAACTATGAGATTAATCTTCCGTTCCACCATCAGCGCACTAAGTGGTAGAAAACTGACCACAGAGTCTTTTTCATTCACCAGAGGTGAGGATAGAACCCCCAACCTCTTGCTTAAGGGGTGAGGTGTTGAATTACCATACCAACCCCTGTGGTTCATTAAATTCATAGTTTGTCTAGTCATAGAGTTAGGATACGCTGCAAAGGATTCATTTGAACCCTTTTATAGGAAAATTATACTATATTTAATTTTATGTATATATAGCAAATATTGAATTTCATTTGACTCTTTATGTGTTTACTTTTTCATTAAACTTGAAACTCCACATTAGTGGAAAAACTACCAGCTCCCCATTGGGCATTTTAGTTACTTGATTTGAAATTTAAGTATCTATGTGTATTTAATGAACTTGCTAGTACAATTATAGAGTTTAAGAAAAAATTGTTAAATTCGTCCGAATACATAAGTATTACTCTACCCCCGCTTATGTATCTCTTCAGATCTATCAATATTTAAGTAGTTTAAGTTAAAGTGCGCGCAAGCTGACATAACATAATATTTATTTAAAACACTAAAATAAATAAATAGAAAAAGCAAATTTTAGTTATTACTAACATGTTAGTATCCAATAGTTTGGAAAAAAGGAAAAGTTGTTGCTAACTTTCTGCAAATGCTTTCAACCTTTCATGACTCGAGAAAGACTTATTCTTTAAAAAAAAATTCTCGATATCGATATTAAACCTCAATTATATTTGAATCACACATTGCGTGACTCATTCTAGAGGCAGCCGCTCCAAATAAAAAACTTTTTCATATTTAAAATTTAAATTCAAAATTTTTAATTAATTATAAAACTCGATCATCTCACCATAATTCACGTGAACCGAAAGACTATTAAGAAGTCACAGTGACAGCATCAACCAGAAGAGAAAGCAACTAAGAAATTATGAATTTTGGGACCCATTTACAAGGTGAAGCCCATTCATGTTGGTCCATTAACCCATTAAATAGAAGCCCACCCAAATGCAGTGCTCATTGACCGGGGTCACTCTATTTTTGTATTTTCTTTTCAAGGGACACCTCAAAAAAGTAAGATGAATTTTTTTTTATAAAAATAAATTAATGATGAAATTCTGTAAAAGTGACTGGAAAAAATTAAATAAATTGTGCCATGTTACAAACTTAATTAAAGAAGATGGTTTGTGTGAAGTAAATTAAAAGAATTAACAGACTTATTGCAATTTTTTCTAGTATTAAATTTAGATCTATCATTTATGTCTATGAATTTCCAAACTAGATAATATTTTTCAAACCTGTTGGAAAAGATTTTTGTATATCGTTGTTTCTTAAAATATTTTTTTGATTTTTTCTTTTCAAAATTAATTAAACTAAAATAGTTTTAGCAACTAAGTGTTCTTTCTCCAAAAATAGAGGACAATCTGGTGTACAAACATCCCACCTACACGAACTATCCTCGGGAAGAGTTGCATCCAAGAGGTAATTAATATAGATAGTCTGCCTTGACGCAAGCATTAGTAAGTTGATTTCATGACTCGAAGTACTGGCCTATTGAACATAAAGATATTGGTTATTGCTCCAAAAATCTTCCTCCAATAGTTAATCAACTTAGTGTATCGATCGTATGTTGCTCCCTCTAGAATGACTCGTATATGATCGTATAAATTAAAATTAATAACTTCAATAAATTTTAAATATCAAAAAAGTAAAATCAAGTATTTTTTAATAGTATCCAAGAAGTTGACTTGTTATGAGGAAACAATGGAAAGAAAAAGAAAAGAGAAAGAGAGAATTGGAAGGATTAGGAAAGTTTAAAAAAAAAATGGAGAATCCATGTTAAAGGAAACAAGTCTTTATATTCAAACCTTAGCTTTTAACGAAATAAAGTTGGAAAGGGGCGCACGGGTGTCGTTGCCTCTTCAATAATAATAATAATAATAATAATACTTTTTTTTGTCCATCTTTAGTTATTCGTTAAATTATTTTAAAATATCAAACAATACTTGTTTATTTATAAAATTAGTGAATAGCTTATCATTTTATGTGTGTATTTTACTTTTATTATTAAATAGTATTCATCTGTTCCATATTTGGAGTAACTGCTGTCATATGTTTAGGAGGTCACAAATTCAAGCTTTAAAAATAATTTCTGCCAAAAATATAAGATAAACCTGCATATAGTAGACTCTTATGATCGAACCATCTTTGAATTCTATGCATAATAAAAACTTTATTATACCGAGTTTGCCCCCTTTTTAAGTCCATAATGGAGAAGTTGTATTGTATTTTTGTTCCTACTAGTCGTGTCTGTGTCCCATCCCCCACCCACTTCATAATTACCCACTGTTGATTTGGACCACTTCACTTCACGTGCAACTTTTCCCCTTTCCTCTTCATCATTCTTCATCATTTTCATCACAAATTTGTAGCTAAATTGTGGTGGATCATCAAATTTTGTTCAAATTGATAGATTATATCCTAAAATTGTCAATAAATTGTAATGAACTTGTCTGTCATCTCCATCCACCATATAGCATTCACCTTGACTTAACACTGAGATTTGCTCCATCTCACTGGGATTCGCTTAAACCCAATTGAACTCTGCCTCAAATCGATATCAAAATTTTATATTTTTTCTATTTAACAAAATTTAATTTAATATGGAGTTTAAAAAAATAAAGAAGATATTTTAATATAATTTTGTGATCATAAATTAAAATTATGCTATATATATCAAAACGTCACTTAATCTTGTGGACTTAAATATGCTGCGTGGAAAGATAAAATTAAAGTGCTAAATAGGGAAGATGTCATTTTTTGAAACAAATAAAAATAAAAGTAGGTCATTTTTTTTAAACGAAGACAGTACTATTTAGGGACACTTTTACACTGCACCTATGATTCGTAACATATATTAACCACTGACAGATCCAAAATTTTCATTAAAAGAATTTTTTAAAAAAAGTATGTTGTTTTGATATTTAATCTGGAAACTTCAATATAAATTTTGAACTCTTTAACCACTAGGTCAACGTCTATTCCTGCGTTCTTAATATACACATATCTGGCACAATGAAGGTTCATGTTTAAACTTTAATCATTCAATGATTTAAAGTTAAGTACACCTATATCTGGCATTGGCATCTTCCAAATCATATTCATCTTCATGTTAATTAATTAGACTAATTAACTTGATTAGCTAATGTTGCCATTTGCTAGACAAAATAAGGAGATAATTTGTGGTCCAAAATAACATTCCATAATCTCACTAATCAAAAGAACAAAAACATTTAATTGATAATCAACTAGCATCCCAAGCAAAACTTTGCTTCCTCATATTAGGCAACACAATTATTAACATATCTCTTTTTTTCATCTTTTTGTTTCCACACTTAACCAGGTCCCCCCCACCCCTCCAGTCTTTCTCTCTTCATTTTTACCTATTCACTATCGGTATTCAACAATATTACTCATCCATTTTACGAACTAAAAAGATAATTTTATACTTAATTTTTAATTTGCTTTTACCATTAATAATAATCATTTTCCTATTATAATTTTTCAAGACATTATACTTATTATATTTAAAAAGTGATCTGGTAAAATTATCCCTACAATTACTGTTTCTTAATTCATGTACTAAATCAATAGTGGACAACTATTATTGGACGGAGGAAGTAATAAAGAGTGTTAATTGTCATTGAATCCACAGTTAATATAGGCTTTGCTAACATTTACAGAGCGCTAAAATGTAATCGTCCCTAAAAAACATATTTTATAATATTTAAACTATTATCATTAATTAGTTGCCGCTAAAAATTATTTTTGGTATAGTAAATCCTTCTTTTAATTTTTACTTCAGGAGAACAGTTTATTAAGTAGTGGGGGATATACAATTATCAATAGGATGGATATACTAATATACAACTTTATTAATTTGCCAATTCTTAATCTTAATGCTATGCTTTTTGCAAACTAATCAATATTTGTGGGTCACAAGAAGTGGTTAGCTATTTTAATTTTTTTTTACATATTTAGAGAACAAAAAAATGTCAAACGTTTAAAGGGAGATACCTGAAATTGGAAACAAAAATTAGGGAGACACATTCAGACAAATTATTTTTACATTAATTTCCAAATTTTCTCTATTAAATATAAAAAGAGCAAAAGTAGTTTTTTGGAAATAAAAAGGAAAAAAGATGAGCACATTTTGCAATATATTCTTCTTGGACTCCTAAAACTTTATAATTTGCCCCCTCGTTAATTTGATGGCTAAGTTGGGTAGGGGACCATTTTAATTAATTTTTAAACTGTAATTAAGTAAACTTTAATTAATTTTTAAACTGCAATTGATGATGTCATGGATCAACAGCATTAACATCATGATTATTAATCGATCAGATAAAAGTGAAAACTTGTTCGTGATTATGTGCATGGTGGGAGACTAATTAAGTGATTATGTGCACAATGGGTGGCTAATTTAATGATCATAAAAGAGTACTAAAGATAAAAATGCCTTTATATTTCCCTTAATTAGTGGTATTAAGGATTTTTGTAAAAGAATATGTAGTGTTCCTATATATGCTGGCAAGTGCTCCACATAGGAAAATGATGGAAATAAAAAATATTTAGATGAATATGTGATCATATTATGAAAAAAATAATTTGAAACAAAATTATATGAAACAAAACAAGCAAAACATATGTGATAGACAAAATGAAAAAAATGAGACTTAAATAAATCAGGCATATGAAGAGTGGGTGTATTGATATGTCAGTTAGAAAGTGAGATACGTTAGATGTAGCATAAGCTAGAAGAGTGATACATGTAGGACAAAAAAACATCACGATAGATGATTAAACAAGACATTTTTTATTAGTTTACTAAGAATATGATTTGAGATGAGAAGATATGGAACAAGATTAATACTTTCGCTATCTTATTTTAATTGAATTTTTGAGTTAATGTACGAATATTGAGAACAATATTCAAAGATAAAATTTTAATCATACTTTTCACTATTATCGTTTGTGGAATCATAAATATGTAGTGTAATTTTATCTCCTAAAAAATATAAAACTTTAATAAACGAAATGGCAAATATGGAAAACGTTTCAAATATTCATCTTGAACTTTAAATAAATCAACTATTTTGAATCTTGAAATTTTTTTAAAAAATTTAATTAATTTGAGACAGAGGGAGTAATTAAGATAGAAGAAGTTAATAAATAGTTAAATGTGATCGCTTGCCGGCTCTTGGATGCGAAAAGCAGGGGCTAGCCTCATATCCAATCATCTATCTTTATTTAAATGTTGTATTTACTAATTGCGTAAATTTTTCTTTTTTTTTTTCAATTTGTTGTTCCATTGTGCTATGTAACTTGATATTTCATTGTTATTTTTTTTATTTTTCGAATAAATTTATTGATTTAGTCAAATATCTATCGAAAATAATATATTTATACTACTTAGGTGAAGATAAAATTAACCTACATTTGGCTTTTCCAAATTTTGAATCCATAATTTTCACTAATTAAGGGAGCTTTAAAAATAAAAACGTAATTTTTGAAAGTTTAAGATGAAATTTGAACATTCAACAATTACACTAACCTATAATTTTATATTCAAGAGATTCAAAATCTATATAATATTTGTCCATCCATTTATCTCTCTCATTTTCTCTCTCTCTCACATACACATATATATAAATTAAAATTGCCAATTTTATTTTGCGAGAATTCAAGTGAACCCCTTGCCACCCTTTAATTAGATCTGTTCTTGAATATAACTAACCACAATATAACTAATTTCATCATTACTACTATCAGTATTACTATTTTAAAATTTATATTCTCTCTGTTTCAAAAAGATTGACCCGTTTTGAGTTGATATGAAGTTTAAGAAAATAAAGAAGATATTTCAATCTTATAGCCCTAAATTAAAGTTATGTCAAATATATTAAAATATTATTTAATTTTATAATCTTAAACATATCACGTAGTAATTAAAATTTTATAAAAATAAAATCATTCTTTTAAAATTTTAGCAATAAAAACTCCAATTTTATTTTATTCAACCCTTTCTGATCTTAGTTCTCATGTAGCTAGATTATTAGAAAAAATGAATATGATGGTCAAGTCCATGAGAAGTGATGGTGGAAGGCTATGTCATATATGGTGTGGAAAATAGTGATTTGTATGGAAGTAAATTCCTGAATGACACACACATTTCAAGAATGCACGAGGTGGTGTCAGTTGAGTAGTTTGGACCAAAATATTAAAAGCTTTGACTAAATTCTGCCCAAAAAAACTCTGCCAATTTCTCACAACACGACGTATAGACCGCAACCCCACGCAACCCATGCATGCACTCATTTTATGCCAATGGCCAAAGGGAGGATTATTGATTTAGACCCGGCAATCGAGCGAGTTGGATTAAATTATAGCAAGTTATAATAAATTAAAATTTGATTAACTAAAATTTGATTAGGTCAAAATAGATCGAGTTAAGACGAATTCAGTAATGAATTATAGAGCGAATCAAGACCTAACTTGATCTAACTTTTATTAAATTTTGGTTATTTTATTTTTTTAATATTTTAGTAGTTAATTAAATTATATTTTTCTTTATTGTGGTTATATGAACATATCAAATTAAAAAAAATATTTTGACAAGATATCTCTCGAGTCAATTCGAATTATATATCAACACAATTTTAAATGGGTTGAAATTTAGTTGATTGAGATGAGTTGAGCTAATAGTATAATTTTATCGCCCCTATTATTTACACTCCTACCTACTCCTAAATGTGGTAATATTACTACACCCCCAACATACAATAAATGATGTTTTTATTTTATTTTATTTGAAACTAAATGGTTTTTAACTTTTTGATGAAAATTAGGTCTTGGGCCTAATTCAAACAATTTTTTCAGGGGCCTAACATTGGGTGAGACGGGCCCTGCTCTGAAATCCTGATGAAAATTAGGTCTTGGGCCTAACTCACACCTCAAAAGCTAGCTCAAAGGGAGGAGGATTGCCTAAGCCTTATAAGGAGTCCACCCATCTCATTAACCATCAATGTGGGGCTTTTCGTCTCAACACTTTCTTTATTTCATAAATGGTGCTTTTATTTTTGTGATTTGACACAAAATTTAAAAAACTCAAAAGATTTTCAATTATAATTTTAAATTAAAATTATATCAAATATATAAAAATATATTTTAATCTTATACTCTTAAATATATTGAATGAAAAATTAAATTTAAAATATCATAAAAAGAGAAACTGAGTCATTCATTTTGAATTAGACTAAAAAAAAAAAGTCTTGCTAACACCTCCATAGCCATATAAGGGAGATGAATTTCTTGCTAACCATTAAATAGATCATTCTTTTAAACAAACAAACGAACAAACTAAAACTTGGTTATACGTGGACAAAATATGTTATCATCAGTTTGTTTAACTTATACTCAATTTATTTAAGGCCAAGTAATTTTGAGAGCATTAATGATTTGTCTAATTTATAAATTCATCAATTTGTTCATTTGAATTTTATCAGTCGTACGTTGGCATAATGGAGTATAACTCTTACCAAATAAGAGTTGCGGTAGAATGAAAATCGATAAGTACTCTTTCATTTTTATCAAACTTTTCAATTTGAGTCCAGTATAGAGTTGATTTTGTTAGAAAGCATTTGTTCTCAATCTATGACACAAATTTAAAATTAATCGAACTTCAATACAAATACTATATATATATATATATATATAATAACTGTTCAATTCAACGCTCTGTTAGTAGTACTGTGTTTTTCTTCTCGTTGTCTGTGAGCTGAAATAAAAAGCTGCATGTAGCACGAGTATTCTTTCTTAATTTCTTCATAGAAATGAAGATCGATGGAGACATTTAAGCAACTATACATCATATGTGTAAGAAGAGTAATTCAATTTTTTCTGTTTTTTTTTTAATCTTTGACTGATGAGTGTTTGGTCAATTAATAGGGGAAAAGATCTTTTCTCCTTAGAAAAAACATCGTGAAATTGTCAAAAATATTATTTCCGTCAATAATGTTCTCGGACTTAAAAAGAAATTAAAGATGATTTTGTGGAATATTATAAATTAGTTTTTAGAATAATCTAGTGTAGTATTTAGGATAGTATCTCGTAGAGTAGAAGATAAAGTTACTAGAATTTTTTTGTAGATATTTTTTAGAAGATATTTGTGATAAATTATAGAATAATGCAAATTTTTGTTAGATATTTAGAAGATAATATCTAGATACATGTATTCAGAATTATTTCTAAAAACATCCCTACACAAGTATAAATAGAGAAGGTCATATCCATTTGTACTCGATCCAAAATTAAAATCAAAGAGTCTTCTTCCATGACGAAGTTCTTATTTCCTCAATTTTCCTTCTTCTTTCTAGCTTTTTATTTTTTAGTTAAATCTTTTGATCTTATTTAACAAGTTTGAACTAATAGAAAAATATCTCGATTATACTTTTCTTCTACTATATTTTTCTACATTGGATGTGTGAAGTGTCTCTGGCACACGTGAACGTATAGTAGATATTAAATTTTGAATATTTTTAACGAGATTTTTGAATCCGTCGTATCAAGGATCATCCGTATCCAATCAATAAAGGCATTATGTTATACCTATTGGTTAATGAAAATACACGTTGGGTTTCCCAAGTGTGCTTTGTACTTTTCGACAAAGGAATAACGTTTGGCTTAGATAGCTTCAAAGATAACACAGCCAAATTCAAATTTTTTTTTTTAGTTTTTGTAGAAATTTGAAATTAATCTATAATTTTATTTTATTTTTATTCATATAGTGAGGAAAAACTATATGATTCCTGAAAGCGCATAAGTTATATATATACCTAATGTCTTGAATCCGCTCCTAATGCCATAGAGATATAGGGGGGAGGGGGGAAAGCCATTTGGTATCTAAAATATGATAGAATATTTATAAATTTATACGATTAAGCAATACACGAATAGTCATTTTATTAGGTTCATTTTCTCATTCTCTATTCACATATATATGGGTAGCATTATTAATGTAGTTAACAAGCACATATAACACATGGAGACTTAAAAAATATCATCTACTTCAAAATAAGCTTTAGCAACTCTAAAGAGTTGGAGTTTTCTCTTTTTTCATAATTTTGATTCGTTCTTTGTTTAAAACAAACAAAAATATGATGGATCAACAAATAATAGCCTAAAATACTTAAATTACACCAAAATTCTTACCCTTGGCCACTTCTTTTATTATCTCTCCAAACTAAGACTTTTGTCCACCATTAATTCTCAGGCTAAAACTTTCCCCTAAGAGGACTCTTCAGGATTATAAAGTCTATGTATCAATTTACAAATTAGAGGAATGATTAATTTATCTTTGTTGATGAAATGGGTGGAAAACTGAACAAAAACAAGCCTAAGTTACTTCTGATCTCTCAAGAACATAATGGGAAAAATAAAAATAATTTTAGGACTTTTTTGACTTAAAAAGTTCGTGACTATCCCACCTTGAAAGTACCATCATAGCGGAACCCTCCTACCATTACGGATTGTACAGAATTAGAAACTTGAGTTGCATCCTAAACTTCCATTTCGCAACATACTCTCAAAACATGTCCTTCAAAAATCAATACTTTGT
>JAPFFP010000099.1:11416063-11434293 GCA_026153255.1 Solanum medicagineum
AGAAACTTGAGTTGCATCCTAAACTTCCATTTCGCAACATACTCTCAAAACATGTCCTTCAAAAATCAATACTTTGTGCCAAGATCAATTTTGGGAGTTATGTCGCCCAAATTCAATTATATAAAGTCGTACAGGCTCCTTACTGTTTTGGCTATCAATTCAAAAGATCAAACTCAGAATCAACCCCCTAGCCGTTACTGGATTGCCCCCATTCTCACCTAACTCAAATTTCATCCAGTCTAGTCTAGATTCAGAATTTTCAAATTACTACTCGAGAGTTTTTTGGCCAATCTCTTTCCTATTTGATCTATCGATAATGATTGGAACAGGTCATTACATTTTCAGATGGCATGTTTAAGGCCACAATATTGAAGAGAATTTTAGTATATTCTACGTATTTTTAATTTAACATCATAAGATTAAGAAATCTTCTTTATATTTTTAAACTCCGTTTCAAGTTAAAAATAGGACAATTAAATTGTTTTATTAAAAATTAAAAAAAAAATTCCAACTCATAATAAATGCCTATTCTTTTCAATAACTCAAACATTAAACTTGCAAACTCTGGTTTACAAAAATTCAAACATACATGTAGTACTCTACTCATGAGCTATGCAAAAATTCAAACAAACATCATTTCAATGTTTCTACTGTTCTTGAATGATTAATATGTCAATATTTATTAAATATGCCAATATTATTAAATATTTATTTTTCATATATTAAACAGCTAAAGCTCGACAGGAAAAATATATCACAATGTGAAATCAAATTAATCAAAAAGGTCAAATAAATAAGTCAACTAGTGGGAAACAATAAAATACTTGTGCGGCACTCTTTATAATGCCTCTTTATCATATTAAGATTTGAAATACTATTATTTTGATATTATAATATGTGATATAATATTAAAAAATAATATATCAAAATGTTAAATATCAGATTTTTTCTACTCACATTACTTAACACATATTAATCCATCGGTTTGAGGTTAAATAAACAAATGTCCAATACATTTATATTTTATATTAGAAAGACAGAAAATGTTTAGAAAAGTTATACAATATTTATATATAAATTTTATATTAGAAAGACAGAAAATATTTAGACGTTATACAATATTTATATTGTAATTTCACGAGTGAAATATGATAAAAGTGAAATACGATGAAAGTAAAATACACTTAGTTTTTATTTAAGAATAAGGTCTAAGACACTTGAAGGATCGTTTTCCTAATTTTTTGATTATGTCCGGAAAGATCAAATTAAAACTATTACAATTTTGAATATTTACTTAAATCTTGTTAGTTTTAGGTGCTTCTCTTCTAATATTCAAGGCTCTTTATTTTGAGAGCATACATGATATTTAAGCTCTGAAAGGAGGAGATGCAAGAAAAATTGCCAACTCGATCCTTAGCTCGAGTATCACCATTTGATTATTTATTAAAATCTGCTTTTGGAGGGGAAGGAGAGAGAATCATTTATCTTTTTTTAATTTGGAAGAATTGATTACAGGTTCGGCCGAACCTAATAACATTGATTCAAAATTTAAATTTGTAGTAACAAATTTTAATAAAGATGCATATATAAATTATTAATTCAAAAACTACTCACTCAACTTGATTTTAACTTAATTTTTAAAACTTTTTTCATCATTTAAAATAATTGAATCGTTCAAATTTTAAGATAAATATTTAAAATGTTATCTTATTTACCCTTTTCTTTTATGAAATTTTATATGTTCTAGAAACTAAACTATACTACTTACAAAGTTATTTATAAAAATAATAACAAAAAACATAATTACAATTTGTCATGAAATATATTTTATATATATTACCTCCCAAAATAAATTCATATGAAATAAAAAAATAACTTAAAAACAACAATAATGGGAGCCGTATATTTGCCGCTTGAGAAGATTGACCTTAAACTTTTTTCTTTTGCATTTATTTTGTCGGCTTTTTGTGTATGAAAAGTCCAAAATTTCTCCTCAAATTTATTTTATGTACTATCAATTCTATTTAGTTATCATAATCACAAAGAATAAACAAAACTAAAAGAAACTGATATGACGAAAAAAATATACTTTAAATAAATAATATTTCTCATCAATATTTTAAAATTTTTATTTTAAAAAAATTATAAGGAACTAATATTTTTTCAAAATCAAATTTTTATATTTCGCTTCTTGAAATTCTGTGGGCTTTCTGTAATAATAAATATTTTTCATATAATTTTTGAATATTTTAATTTAAGTATGAAATTTTGAATTATCTAATAATAAATATTCTTATGTAATTTTTTGAATATCTGAATTTAATTATAATTTTTTTGGTGAATTTAATTCAAATTAATTTAAAAATTAATTAAATTAATCTATCACAAAGTGAAAGATTGCAACTATTTTTTAAATAAAGGTTGTATCTTTTTTTATTTTTTATTTTCACAGGAAGTTGTTAAAAAACCTCCTAAGCATTTTAAAAATTAGAACATGACAAGCACACGTGAATCTGATCTAACCTTTTTTATGTTTCTTTTTCTCCCCTCTTTTGACTCTTAATGCAGATAAATTAATATCAAATATATTACCAATCCCAAAATTAGATATTAAAATTGATATTTTGAAGTCCCTTGTTGGCCAAAACTATCTTTTTAAGCCAATTAAAATTTAGATATGGCAACAATAACAATATATTCATTATTCAATGTTATTACATAATCGAGATCTAAATAAGATGGTATGTATTCTTTCTTGTGTTTGCCTTGTAAAAGATAAAGAGTTTTTTTTTATACAGATCTTCGGTTGAAGTGAAATATAAATAACGCGAGTGCTAGCTCATAACTTATGGACCAGACACCATCAAGGATTATGGTGGAGAGGTAAGTATTCCTTCATCCTTAACTAGAGTCTCAGGTTCAAATTTTCTTGGATATAAAGTCGTCTTTGTTAGAGAGCGTTCTCGATGTAAATTCGAATTTAGTTGAATTCCAATACGAATAACCGACACCAGATGGGAAAAAACCCATTGACAAGACTCTAAGACAAAGGTGTAGCATCTTTTTAAAAAGTTTAAACACAAAAGGAGGACAAGTAATTATGTATAACCACTAAATAGGGCACACCATGTCTAGTCATGCCCAACTCCAAGTAAATATATTCACACAAATATATTTTTATTCAATTTTAACTATTATTAGCTTTAAGTTTACTATTCTCTTCATTTCATTTTATGTGCTATCCTTTGACTTGATATGATGTTTAAAAAAAAAAAATTTAAAACTTGTGGTCTAAAATTATTCTGAAAAATTTGCGTGGTTGAAATTCATTTCATTAAGGGTAAAAGGGGAATTTTAAAGCCAAAATATTTTCAATTAGAGTAAGGTAACATTCTTTTTGGGACGAACAAATAAAAAAGTGTCAAATAAAATAGGACAGAGGGTGTATATTTTTAAAAATTGTGACTTATGAGTTAGCAATATTTACTAGTGCAATTTTAATTAATTTTTATATATAAATGTATATGTCACGTTTAAAATATTGAATTTATATGGTAACATCGTATCCGCCCCGGTACAAATGAACACGACATGATTATCAAACGTTAATTGTCACTAATTTTGACCTTTTCATCTCTTCTTTGTCCCCTTGCACACGAATGGGAATTTTTTCCCTGTAGTTCGGCAGATTTAAAGAAGGAAGAATTACGTGTAACATATATTAATTAATTAGCTAATATAGTTATTATTTGAATTAATTATAGCTTGTGATAAATATTTAGTTGTAATTACAGTTTGATTTTTGTATAATTCGTGCAATTTATACAAACATTATGCGTGAATCAAATTAATTGTACAACGAAATATATAAATACTGCAAATTGTATAGTGAATTATATAAATGTCGTATATGAATTGTATAGCGAAATATATAAATGCTATAAAAAAGTTGCCATTGTATAACGATTGAATAATGCATTATCAAATGTCGTGTACGAATTGTATAGCGAAATATATAAATGCTATACAAAATCTGTCAATGTATAACGAATTATACAAATATATACAAATATTGTGCGAATTATATAAATTATTTTATAATTATAGTTATGAGATGTAATTACCCAAACTCAATGGCGGAGCCAGATTTTTTAATAAGGGGTGTCAAATAAAGATATATATGTTGCTACCAGGGATGAAACACATGACCTCAAGTAATTTTTGCATCCCCTTAACCACTACACTAAACAAGCTTGTGTCAAGAGGTGTCATTACTTGTATAAATACTTATTAAATCGAATTTTAACCTATATATAGAATGTAATTTTCTGAGGTGACACCCTCAGGGAAGGATGTCTTCGCCTCTCCCCAAACTATAACTATGAAATATAATGAAGATTTTTTTAAGTGGCTATATGAAAAAATACTTTTTAAAGAACATGTCTATTTAAGTTCTAGCCTTATTTTAGCTAGTTGAAAATATCTGCTAAAATTCGCCATCTTTGACATCCTTTTCAATATAAAAAATGACATGTTCACAATTAAAAAAATTCCGATATGAAATCTTATCCCATGCAAAAAGCAAGATTCCTAGCATGGTACTGCTTTGTCGAATTGATCAAAGGTGAAGGTAGCATTTATTTTATGTTTATATTGAGAAGTGAGAACCAAAAAAGACATGTTTCACCATATATAAATTGAACAAAAGAAAATTAAATAATATTTTAAGATTTTTTTACTTATAAAACTTAAGATCTCTTATATATAAAAATAATAATTTTGTATACATAAAAGATAAAACTACTTTTTTTTTGTAAGTAGCTTATAAAACTAATTCTCCCTTCCCAGAGAGGTATGTCTAACTTGTGGCGGATCATGAATTGTCACTAAGGAAGTTCAAAATTTGATAAAGTAGACACAGAAACTAGTTGAAGGGAGTTAATCAAATATAAATAGTATAATTTTTCGTTGAAGAGAGTTTGGATGAACCCCCAACAAAGGAGTAGCTCCGCCCTTGCGTCTAATCGGAAGAAAAAAATGTGGTTCTTTTCATGGAATATCAGAGCTTTTTTTCGAGGAAATGAATATCAGCGGAAGTCCTTCCAACTGAATTAATATCAATAAAATGCCATCATCATGATATATATATAAATTAAGTACATGAATACCTATCAAATTGTACCTCTTTTTTCTTTCTTCTTTGTTTAATGCCTAAAACCCCTTCTTACCTAATAAAAGTATCTTCATACACCTTTAATTTAAAATTTAAATTTTTTTCCCACATATTTTCAAGCGTTCATCACGTATTTGATAAGTTAATCGCATAAAATATATCATCTCTTTTAATAATAGACATTATCATCAATTGGAACAAGACTACAACTTATCCAGATAATGCTAAAATAATTTAAATATGACATATTTTAAATGATTAATTTAGCTATAAAACATGTGCTTGGAATAATGTGATATACATATTTTTTGAAAAAGTTAATCAGAAATGTCTAATAAAAATATTTTGTTATATATTTAAATAATTAAGACATATTGTAGTTTAAGTATTTAAATGAAATATGTTACTAGTAAAAACTTTTAAATATTGTAGCTGTATTCCACCTTGTATGTACTTCATATAGTTCGAAGACAATAAATTAATTTGGTTACAATAAACTAATTTACTGTTTCCTTAGTTTCTTTCCAACTAGTTTCAATCAGTTGGATGATTGGTCACTTCATTTCCTGGAGCTCAGTTATAATTTAATTGAGCTTTAAATAAACCTGTAAAAACTTATAAATTCGTCTCAAAATATTTATTGTGTGTTTAGTTATACTTTTTTGAATTTTTTTTTTATATTTTAATTTCTGTGATATAGTTTAAATTTTAAAAATTGAATAATTTAATTATAGTGTTTTGAAATAAAATTTGAATATTTAGGTATTATATAAAAATATGATAATTCATAATAATTGATAATTTAAAATATTAAAAAAGACTTATTTAAGTCTTAAAATCCAAAAAAGTCACATAGACCGAAATAGAGTAATTTTGTAAAAGAAAAAGTTGCTTCTGTAAATCATTAAAAAAGAAAAGAATTTCAAAAGGAAAAAAAATTTGAAGGGTAAATTATTTTTAAGTAGAATAAGATGACATTTTTTGAAACGAATAAAAAGAACGTACCAAAAACGAAGTAATATTTGTTTAGTCAGTCGACAAAAAAAAAAAGCAAAACACATAAATTACAATAAAAGCGAGTTCACAAATAATTTTTCTTTCTCAAATTAACAATCATTATAAACATAGAGAATTTGTTTAAAGTTGGTAATCTCAATTCCCTTTAATATAAGATTGTATACACAACATTTGGCAAAAAAAGAAAAAACCAATTCATCTTTATTAAATATTAGTTCTTATATTTACTAATTTTTTTATGTAAAAAACTTAACGATGCTCCAATTCTGCTGCATATTAGTTGGTGATAATTTTTCCTTTTTCACATCTTTTAAGTGTTTTTTTACAAAATTAATTTCTTGTTGACTTAATATTATTTACTTTCATAAATAAATACTATTTTAAGACCATAGTAGTAAAAAAAATAAAATAAATCCTTTTTAGTATTGTTCATGTATATAAATAGTTAAATAGGATTCATAAATCGTACAGTATCTTTCTTCCATAACCTGTACCTAGTGTTTGTATATAGGAGTAGATCCCAGACTAGCTTGATTTCATTTCCTATGCATCTGACAAAAGTTAATATTCACAACTATTATTTCAATATTATTATTTTTCTCAATTATAAATAACATAAAAAATTTTGAGAGTCAAGTGTTTTCTTGAACAAAATTTCTTTATATGTTCTTTTAATGTTTTACATATTGTGATTTAAAGGACTAATTTTTTTAAGTAGTTTAATTTCAAAATTGTATTTTGGCTTGATATATAATTTCAAAAAATACAAAAGAAATTTTTTACTTTTTAAAAATTTATAAATATAAATAAGGATATATATAAACATATTAAAATATTCTTTAATTTAACAATCTTAAGTATGTTTAGCAGATAGTTAAAATTAAAGAATTATAAAAAAAAATACTCTCTTTGTTTATTTTTACTTGTCACTGTTCACTTATTGAAGTCAAACTGTATGAACTTTGATAGACGTTTTAAAATTTATTCATATTACTATGAGAATGATTGTAACTTAAAGTTATTTTTGTTATATAGTTTTCAACCATCTAAATTTTCAATTTTCAATATCAGTTTAGCTACTTCAATTCAATTTTGAAGTTTAGTTAAATTGATCTCGAAAATTAAAATAGTAACGAGTAAAACTGGACGAAGAAATCAATATTCAAAGAGAAATAATTAAAGGCTGTTTCCTTTCCTCCATAAACAACTTTTTCTCCCCTTCCCTCTATATATATGTAGTCAAGCCCATCCCCAATTTGCTACCAACTTCATAAAATCCATTTTTCTTTCTTCTCACTCATAAAATTAACAATTTCAAATGGGTGAAGAAGGTAGCCTTTTGATAATTGTTACAACACTAGTTATAAGTTTTTTAATTGGCCTAACTTTGAACCATTTTTGGCCTTTGTTCTTCAATAATAATGGTACTACTCTTCATGTTATTCCCAAGGGCACTTTTGGATGGCCTTTACTTGGTGAAACCCTTTCCTTTTTGAAGCCTCATCCTTCTAATTCTATTGGTACTTTCCTTCAACAACATTGTTCTAGGTAAGTAACATGCTTCTTCATTATTATGTTTCTTTAAATTATTAAAGTACCACTTCCTTAACAATATATTGTATTAATTTTTCATCTGATATTCGATATTCATATGTCGAATATGAAATTCATACTCCTATCGCTTTAATTTAGTTGTTCGAGTTACTAAAATTAATTATTCCCAATTAATTTTCAATTCAAACAATCAAGAAATCTCAATTCTATTCTTAGTAACTACTATAATTAAATATGAAAACTCTATCAAAAATACAATATTTATTAGAATTATTGAAATCAAAATTACATACTTTATTAATTTTTTCTTAAAAGAATATGTCGACAACTAAATTAGGACAGAGTATGTATCATGTAAGACTTTAAGGGTCGAAATGAGATCTCTGATTAAAGATGGAGACATGTTATTATTGCATGTGCATTTTTTAAATTTTATGTAATATATAATTTTTTTTTCAGGTATGGGAAAGTGTTCAAATCACATTTATTTTTCTCCCCAACAGTGGTATCATGTGACCAGGACCTTAATTACTTCATACTACAAAATGAAGATAAATTATTTCAGTGTAGTTATCCAAAGCCCATCCATGGTATTCTTGGAAAGGTTTCATTGCTTGTGGCTGTTGGTGACACACACAAAAGGCTTAGGAATGTTTCATTATCACTAATCAGCACAATTAAGTCTAAACCTGAGTTTATTAATGATGTGGAAACATTAGCCCTTCAGATTCTTCAATCTTGGAAAGATAAACAAGAAGTCAAATTCTGGGAGGAGTCAAGAAAGGTATATATGAATTCCATCTATAAATAATTTTGGAAAAAATCATTAGTACTATAATGTAATTTAGTCTATTATAACTTTATCGAGGCAGAGTTAAAATTTTGAGTTTAGAGAATTTGAACTTTAAAAATAACACCTTCTTGAGTGTTGTACAAAAAAATTGATGTAATTACTCAAGAAATACATGATTTTGACTAAACTTTAAAAAGCAGAATTTTAGCTCCGCCTCTAATATAGTTGACAAAGGTATAATATATGTGAATTTAGTGTATATCCTATGTATATTGTCTAGGGCGTATAAATAATATTTTTGACTAAGCGGCCAAATATGTACTAATTTTTCTTTATCTTTTATTTAGTTAGTGTATCGAACTTAAATTATGATACTCTAGTAATAAAATTATGGTTGAGGATCTCTCGGGAAAAGTTTTTCCTTCTTTTTGCGGTAGTGGTAAGGTATGCGCACATACATTTTATCCGCTCGAGACTCCACTTATGAAATTTCACTGAGTATGTTGTTGTTATTGTTGTTAGTAATAAAATTATGGTTGTGACATAATTTTGTTGATTATTTCAGTTTTCATTCAATGTGATAGTGAAGCAAGTTCTTGGTTTAACACCAGAAAATCCACAAAGTGCAACAATTCTTCAAGATTTTCTAGCTTTTATGAGGGGTTTAATTTCTTTACCACTCTATATACCTGGAACTCCATATGCAAGAGCAGTGCAGGTTCATTAATTATTATTAATTATACAAAAGTATAGAGAATTGTTTAATTATTTTAGAAATGCTTTTGTTTGGAAAAAAGGTAGGGCATGTGAAATAGAACTTTATTTTGTTTCTTTACAGGCTAGAAGTAGAATAAGTTCAACTATCAAAGCAATTATAGAGGAAAGAAGAAGAAAGCATCATGTTGATGATGGTGATAGTAAAAAGAATGATTTTCTAGAGATACTTCTTTGTGTTGATACCTTGTCTGAAGATGAAAAAGTTAGCTTTGTTCTTGATTCTTTACTTGGGGGTTATGAGACTACTTCCCTCCTTATGGCTATGGTTGTATATTTTGTTGGTCAATCACAAACTGCTCTTCGTCAACTCAAGGTAATTATGTATAGAATTTTTATGGAATTTTGTGATCAGGTCTTTCTCTAAACTTTACGTATAATGGAAGTTTCAATGCATTTGCGGAGCCACAGAGGTATTAAGGGGTTCATTCGAATACGGTGAAAAATTATAAATAGTAAAAATAATTTTTTATCTATATATAGTAGACGTCGATCCCATTGAATTAATTCGTATGTCTGCTTCATGAAATTTTGAACCTTTTTACAAAAAATTCTTACTCTACCACCTTTTTAGCGCACTAGACTATCCTTTTATATACTACCTTTAGGTGCATATTACTACTTGTCTTTATAAATTAAATTTATTTCCAAATATTTTTTGATTTAGAAAAAAGAAAAAGTCTTTAATTTATTAAGTGTTGTTTACCTAAATTCACTTTATTTCAATAAATAATTAGAGTGTTGATTAACTGAGGCGTTTAAGTAATGGTGGAGCAAGAGTAGTTTTAATTACTATTTTAATAGAACTTAATAGATTTTTGGCTTAATTTTCTGTATTTATGATAAAAACTTTACATAGCATGTATAAATATTTTATCTAGAATTAAGCAAAGATGTTCAACATATTTAGTTTAATTTCACTAGTTAGGTACAAGAAAAATAGGATATATGTAGACTTAGGTTTACAAAATTATTTTTGATATATAGTTACTCAAAATTTTAAATTTTAAATGTGAATCTGCATTTAAGAATGAAATAAATGAAGGAGTACTATAGTTTATACATATCCTCTTGAAAATCAAAGACTTTTAATGTGTAGTATTTT
The DNA here is from genome assembly GCA_026153255.1 of Solanum medicagineum. NCBI lineage: Eukaryota > Viridiplantae > Streptophyta > Magnoliopsida > Solanales > Solanaceae > Solanum > Solanum medicagineum. The sequence goes on from JAPFFP010000099.1 coordinate 11,426,480, forward strand.
ATTGTTTTTTTAAAATTATTATAATCATTATATTTTTGACGTGCTTTTTTCTTATAAAAAAAGTTTTTGAACTTTATTACTAATGAATGATGTAGGAAGAACATGATAACATACGAAGCACGAAGAAAAAGGAATTATTGAATTGGGAAGATTATCAGAAGATGGAATTCACTCAAAAGGTTGTGACAATGCGCTCACTGCAATCATTACTAATATTATACTATCGTCTCAAATTATTTTTCGTATTTTTTATATATATTTTTTTAAAAAAAATAATCAACAAGAGAAATTTTATATTTTATCCTTATTTACGTTTTAAAATATGTAATATTTTTTTATTAAACATTTACTTTATTGAGTTATTTGTATCAATTAAAAAAGTTATTATCATGGACAAAAAAATATTTTTGAAATAACAAGTATAATTTTGAGAAAAATATTTTAAATAAAGATGATAAATAGTTTGAAAGAGGCAATATTTTTATTACTCTCAATATGGAATGGAAATATGTTTTCTTGCCCTTTTATAATTTAAATATAAGAAAATGTCATTTTCCAGTGGAGATTTCTTATAAACATAATAAATAATTTGAGGTGAAATTAGATAATTTATTTGATTTCTTTAACTTTAATTTATTTTCTTGTTTTTATTAAATACAGGTAATAAATGAAGCTCTGAGATATGGGAATGTTGTCAAATTTGTGCACCGAAAGGCTCTTAAAGATGTCAAATTTAAAGGTCTGTCTATGTTGACCTGTAATGCTCAAAAAATACTATATACTATTTTAAAATAATGTTCATATGTAATAATGCATGCATGAGCTTTTTGCATTTGCACAATCTTTTTCTAATTTTTATATTAATAATAATAATAATAATGTTCGAAATTTGTGGATTGTAGATTATGTAATTCCAGCGGGTTGGAAGGTCCTACCAGTATTCAGTGCAGTTCATTTGGACCCATCAGTCCATCCCAATGCCCTCCACTTTAATCCCTGGAGATGGGAGGTAATTATATGTTGTGTTTAACCAGTAGAATTTTATAAATAGGGTTTAACGAGGGTAAAAAATATGAGATTTTTCTACTACTTTACAGAGATCTTCATCTAAAAAATATTAGGCTCCAAAAGTTGAAAATACGAAAGATTTTATCATATCACCATAACATGATAAGTGTGGGGAGCGTAAGCTATACACATATTTTATTACTATCTTTAGGATAGAAGAAATATTGTTTTTGAAGAATTTGTTATCTTTATCAAAGACCATAAATTTTAAGAAGACTTAATTAGTTGTAGATATTATTTGGGTAATTTAGTGGTTGTTTGATAGTATTTGGATAACACAAAATGCTTTTAAGCATTTTCGTGAAGCTAAAAAAGTACAAAAAGAAAATGTCAAAAGCCACTTTTGAGATCTCCAATTTATGATTTTTCGCTTTTAGCTTATAAGTCACTTTAAAAAAAGTCAATTCAAACACTTCTTTAATAGTATATAATTAATTATTCGTGTTGATGGTATATAGAATTTGCTAATATTTTTAAAAAATATTTTGCTTATTTCTTTTTTGTTTGAATTAAAATAAAATGTTTTAGAGTGATGAGCAAATATGCAAGAAATTGACTCCATTTGGGGGAGGATCAAGGTGTTGTCCTGGATTTGAACTTGCAAAGGTTGAAGTAGCCTTCTTCCTCCACCACCTAGTACAAAAATACAGGTAATTGAATATTTTCTGCTTTTAATTGGTTATTTTTGCCAATCATTTTTTTAATAATTTCATCACTATATGTGTTTCGAAAATATTTTGGTACATTGATTTAGATATTTTTTAATTTAATAATCATAAAATAAATAGTCATTATCATCGAATTTCAAATTTCACACGAGAAACTCTATGACAATAGTTATTTTTCAATTAGAAAAATTTATAAAATAGCTATTTGTGAATTTTATCTCTATTTAACATATACATTATGGCTGTATTATATGATTTTTATTGTGCTAAAATTATTGATACATGTTATGTAGATGGGAGGTAGAAGAAGGAGAACAACCCATTGCTTATCCATATGTGGAATTCAAAAATGGATTAACAATCAGACTTCATCAAAATTCTACTTAGGCCCATGGATTAGACAACTAATTATGAAGATAATCCCAATGTTTTGTCATTAATTAGTATACTTAAGATCTCTTCCATTACATATCTGTTTTCCCTAGTACAGAAAGAAAGCAGGATTTCCTTTTCGTTTTTTTTTTCCATTTCTTTTTGTGTATCTATACATAATTTCAAGGAGAAATGCCAATAATGTTAAGTTTAAAGTTAGTTTATAGGGTGTGATCCTTATCTAAGGACATGTGTGATTTTCTTATTTGGTATGTTTGGTTGGTACGAAGAAAATATTATTTCTCGAGTATGTTGGTATAATTTGAGCAAATAAACACGGAATTAGACTTAACTTGATTCTTTATTTGAGATCCAACTCTCAATCTCAATCTTGAAATGAGGTCGACCTTGACAAGAATTGATTCTCGACCTCGATGCGAAATTTGGGATTCAAACTCGAGCTTATTTGGATGCCTAACCCTATCTTGACGTGAGTACCAACTCCTAAACCTGACCCTTGAATTTGAATCGAATCTTGATTCATATTTGAGACACTGACTTCTTATCATCTAACTCAGAACTCGACTCTCAACCTCGAGACTCTACCCTGAGAGTTTGGACTGAGAATTGAATTGACATTGGGATTGGGGAGTTTGAAACTTGGGTCACCCAACTCAGAAATCGACTCTCAACCTCGAGACTCTACCCTGAGAGTTTGGATTGAGAATTGAATCGACATTGGGATTGGGGAGTTTGAAACTTGGGTCAGGGTCTAAACTAGGAGTCATGTCCTGAATTGGGGTCAGGAGTTGGGGGTGAGGCTTAAAAAAACTTTGAAAAATATTTTCTTATTTTGCAAAGGAAAGTTATTTTTTCTTAAATTTAAGAAAAATAAGTCTATTTGAAAACCTTTTAAGCCAAAAAAAAAGAGAAAATTTGAGACATTTTTTCAAAAAATATTTCCATTCATACCAAACACACCTATATATTTGTAAGGAAAAAATGGTACTTCTATTTTAAGTATCGAAATGTTTTTGAAAATTGAACACTAAAAAATGACTTATTACAGCAAACATACCTAAATTAATACCTAATTGAAATTATTATGGAGAATTTTGATAAATAGTCTAGGCTTGAAGCTTTTAAATAGGTATATTTTATATAATTACACGGTATAACCTTGGCTATGTGATCCAAAGGGGAGGAGCGAGGCGAGCGAGGCGAGCGAGATCGAGAGAAGGAGAAGAGAGACAAATTGTGTATATATATTTGTCACGCCAGAGAGGGTAGAAAGTGGAGAGAGACGAATTGTATATGTATATGTCATAATAATTTTATATGTCATGCAAGAAATTGCAGAGAGAGGCGAGAGGCAAGAGGCGAGAGAGAAGAAGAGAGGAGAGAAATAGCAACAAAATCCTAACTATAACTATAAATTATAATTTTTTCAAATTATAGTTGTATAATAAAATACTTATCATATGCCTGCCTAGTTATGCTATTTTTCTGATTATTATTCTGTTAGAGTTCAATATAAGAAAACAACACCATGTGATTTGCGACCCATCGTCAAATATCCATCATGAAAACCAAGTAGATTGTAAAGGAACATAATTCTGTATAACCTGTTCAAATAATTACTTCTACTGAATATTTCTTTCAAACTGTTCTGAAAGACGACGTCTTTCTGAGCCGATAGCATATTAAAAATAATCTTTCTATCTCAAAAAGAGGTAAGAATAAAGTGTACGTTCAATCCATCCTTTCCAACCTCGTCGGTGAAACTACACTAACTATTATTTTGTAGTTTGAACAGCTACAAAACTATGTGTTACCTGTACATGTCGTTTAAAACAAACCAGACAATAAACAGCTACAGATTCATCACGTTTGTTTCTCAAAGGGGACATTTCACAATTAATAATTGGCTATCTTCAAATATCATTGAATTGTAAATGAAGATTTTCACTAGAAAATAATAATCAGTCTACATATTTCTTTTTTGAAAAGAGATCTAATAATCTAAAACAATCTGAATAATCTACCTAGGTACGTTTTACTACAATTGGACTTCTAACATAATGCTTACCATCAGACCAAATTAATTGTCCAAATACATAATCTTTAGGTGTATGACTTCCTTTAATCTTCAATGTAAGCTTAAATGATTTCTCCTCACCAATATTCTTGAATTCCAGACTGTTTGGCTCAATAACAGCAGAAATTCCAATGGGGCTGCGAATACGCGCTTTATACGTACCTGGAGATCCAACATTCTTCAAAGTTCTAGTAACAGTGACAGAGTCATTGAGATTAGGCACTGTGATTGATGGCAAATTCATGTTGATGAAACTAATCGGATCGGGGCATGTGAAAGGGTCTTGTGTAAATGTCTTGATTTGAGTATCGTTGTATCCTTGGGCACATAGGAAACTCAAATAATCATCGATTGTCAAGTCGTAGACCAAGCCAGGGTCCATTGCGCGGTTTGGCCTAACGTGCCCTGCACCATAAGCAAATGGACTTGTTTTGATGTGACTAGCATTCAACATTGGCTCAACAGCATTGTCTCGCGTTCTTGCTGTACAACGAAAAAAACAACATGGTATCAGAACAAGAACAAGAAGTACTGATAGAAAAAAGTTGTTTGCTCTTACCAGTTGTCATAATTGCAGATTTGATAGCAGAAGGACTCCAAGTTGGGTAAAGAGTTTTTAAAAGACCAACAATACCAGACACATGAGGGCATGACATAGAAGTGCCTGAAACAGAGTTGAATTTAACGCGACGTTTATCAAAAGCTTGTTCTGTAGGACTTTGAGCGCCAGTATAGGCTGCGATTATGCTCACTCCTGGAGCAGTGATATCAGGCTGCAAACATAATCCCAAATAAATGACTCAATAAATGGTATTACAAAAATAATATCAAGACAAACAATGTTTAGTTTATCCTAAAACCTTGAGAATCTCTGGCGTAACAGTGTTAGGTCCTATCGAGGAAAATGCTGCCATGACTGGAGCTGGCTTTGTCCCCAATTGAGTTGTTGGATGTGTAATGTAAGCCGTAGGTGCACTGCTTATAACATTTTAACAAGAAAATGAACCGACAAGTTAGGTACCGTCTTTATACCTGTTAGTGTAGATAAGTTAAATCCATCTATACCTTGCTGAAGTAACATAATCCAAGACATCAAGTCCGTCAGAGTAACTAATGTGCGTAGCAGGTAGGACGTGAGGATCAGCAATAATTTCATTGCCAGATGCATAATCGTTGGCTAGAACCATTCCGACAGCACCTGCTAGAGCTGCTTGTTGGCCCTTGTCAACCCTTGCACTGTCCCCTCTTAGGCAAACTAAAATAGTTCCCTTTACCTTGTTATGGTCCAGTGCACCAGCTTTGCATAGTTGGCTGCAGGAAAAGATTGAAATAAGTAAATATTAACCAAGCAAAATCTCGAAACTTTTTTGCTTGCGTTAAGATCTAGGAGAGTAAGATGATTATACTTACGCGTCTGTGGTTGTAGCATGGGGAGCTTTTGCTGAAGCAGCACTAATGATTGGGAAGAACTTGCCTTTAGGCAATGCTTCTACTGATAAGCTTTCTCCCTATCAACATGTCATTTAATGAAATCAATAGACAACATAAATCCTCTGAAGCATCGCGATAAATAGTACTAGAAAGGAGGTTCAATGACAAAGGAAAAGAACGTTACCTTGTAACGCTTGTTGTTTCCGAGTGTTACATCGCTAGGAAACTGACGATCCATAGTGCTTGCCCCGACAGTAATTACCCAAGGTGCAACATTTGATACTGTACCAACAGTAGGACCAGAGTTGCCAGCAGAAGTGACCACAACAATGCCATGCTTAACAGCATGAAACGAACCGATAGCAACGCTGTCATTAACATAGGCTCCTGCTTCTCCTCCCAATGATACAGAAAGCACGTCCACACCATCATGAATCGCCATATCAAATGCAGCCAAGATATCTGCATCAAAACACTCGTTGCCCGAAATTGGAGTCCAGCAAACTCTGTAAGCTGCTACTCTTGCTTTTGGTGATCCACCCTTTGCTGTCCCATTTCCATACCCGAACACACTTGATCCTTCAACAAAGTTTCCACCAGCTGTTGACAACGTGTGGGAACCATGGCCATCAGTGTCTCGCGGTGTATTGAAGGTTGAATTTAGAGGTCCCGCTACAGTAGCATACCCTTTGTTGAAATACCTTGCTCCAATTAGCTTCCTTTAATGAAAATGGACATAACTTCAACATCAAAACCTCATTCAATGCTAAAATGTTGAATTCATATCCTACTATAGACGCGTTGAAGTAGGATTTTTTAATTAGTTAAGCCAATTTTAAGTTATCGCGGATTTGGTGACTCAGGGAACAGATCAACAATCACCTTTAGAATTTACTTGTCCTGTCCAATGATCACAAATTATTAGAACAAATAAAAGAGTGCATTCAGAAAATGAAAGTTGCGGAGATGAGGATAATGTGGTGTATGTGTGGGCATACTAGGAGAGATAGGATTAAAAATGAAGATATAGTGACCTCGGAGGAAGACAAGATACGAGAAGTGACATTGAGATGGTTCCAAGGTGTGAGAGGTTTGCTTTCATGGGAGGTAGAGGTATAGGACGAAAAAGCACTAAGGTGAGGCAGTTAAACAAGACATGACACAATTGCAGCTTATCGAGAATATAACATTAGATAAGAGATTGTGGAGGACACATATTAGGATAAAATGTTAGTAGGTAGTATTATTGTCTGCTAATCCTCCCTTAGTACTAGTACTTGTATTTCTCCTTTAGTTTCTAGTGTTGTATCTCTTCAGAATATTGTCATGCTTTACATGGTATTTGCTTTGATATACTTTCCCTTCTCCCTATTTCACAAGGTAAAGGTAAGGACTACATACACTATATCCTTTTAAGATTCCACTTGTGAAATTACACAGAGTACTGTTGCTGTAAAAGAAAATTGTATAATTTAACTTTGAAAGAGGATACAATGTCAGTGAGCTGAAAGTTCTAAAGTGGAAAATATTCTTTTTGTTGAGGTGTGCAGATAAGGTGCTAAAATAAGTGGATATACAAGTACCTATTGCAATGAAAGGTGGGATCAGAATCACTCTGACAAATTCCTCTCCACTTTGATGGAATTGGTCCATATCCTTCATCACTAAAGCTTTCTGCTTCAGGCCAGGCACCTGGTCCACAAGGTCATAATGTTAAAAAAGAAAATGAATCATCCATCATCAACTCTTAGAATTATTACTTTTAGTCCACATTCATATACAAAAATAGCATGAAAATGAGCTGTTCAAAGGGAAACAGAAGTATGGAAATTGTGAATTGCAAAAGGTTGACCAATTAAGACAAAGCAGAAAGGATGAAAACATCCATCTTTTGAGGCAAGGACATCAGGACCTATTCTTTGCTTTCAGTGACAGTACCATTCAACGAGTACGGAGTTAGAATTTTCACTAAAGAAACAATAACAATAACAACAATATATCCTTTGTAATCTAACAAGTGGGGTCTGGGGAGGATAAAATGTACGCAAACCGTACCACTACCTCACAGAGATAGAGAGGTTGTTTCCAAAAAACCCTCGTCTAAAAGAATCGAAATCCATAAGTAGAAGGTACTAGATGTTGAAAAAAAAAAGGAAAAAGGGAACAACAAGGATAAA
>JAPFFP010000099.1:11439392-11458760 GCA_026153255.1 Solanum medicagineum
TTTAAGTTTTAACCACCAGAAAAACAAGTTAAATTCTAGGTTGTTCCCTCTAATTTCCAAATGTATGAATTACCAAAAACCCCCCCCCCCCCCCCCCCACTCCACTCTCCCTCCTTTTAAAAAAAAGTGGCTTCCTTTCTTGTTTGATTTTTTTAAAAATAATTTTTTAAATTTTAATATAACTTTTACATAAATTAAATAGCATTACATAATATTCTATTTCTATCCGTTGCTAATTTATAAAAATCACTTCAAATTTATGTCATCTAGATACATAGCAGACATCTAAATACATAAATAATAATACATTACAGAACTTAGCTGTTGAATTTAAAAAGAAAATTAAAAAAACAAAAATTAAGTATGAATCTCACAAACTAGGCAAAATAAATTAATTTCAACTCTCCCAAAGGAACTTCAAACTATTCAAATTTCACATTGTTTATTCTTAATGTATTTCAAATTGTAATAAATTTTCTTGCTTCATCCATTTGTTCCTTTTCAATCATCAATTAATGATTTTTTAATTTTAATTTATAAATATTATGATACATATTGTTCTATCTTTTAGTAGTGTGACTATCCAATTAGTCTAACAAATTTGTATCTTCGACTTCAAAATTAATCGTGAAAAAATCCAAAAAGAGAGAGGGAAAGATGGATGTGCTGGTGGCGCTGAAAAGAGCCTTAGGTTGAGATCGATAGATGTGAAAGTGAAAAAGCTATGGGAGTTGATACAGAGCAAAAAGAAAGTGTACAATAATTTTGTGATATTTGTAAATGAATGTTCAGATGAAGAACACGAAAAACTGTGAAAAAGCTCAAATCAATTGAATGGGATAAATTTAAAATTTAAAAATTGTAATAAATGAACTAAAAGTGTTGTGATTCAAAGAGTAAAAATAGGAGAAATCGGAAAAAAAAACAGAGAGTGTTATATTTATTTTGTATTCGTTACACAGTGATTTACAAATACCCAGAAAGATGAAAAAAAAGATGACCAGAACTCTTCATCTACTAGACGACGACGACAACAACCAGTGGAATCCCAGAGTCGAGTCTGAGTAGGGTAGAATGTACGCAAACCTTATCATTACCTCATAGAAGTAGAGAGATTATTTTCTGGGAACCCTTGTATCAAAAATCCAGAATAAATTAGATATAAAAAAAGTTAAAAGAAAGGGAACAACAAAAATCTACTAATAACCAGAAGCACATAATAATACGTAAATATGATACAATTAACACATCCGCAACAAATAATGACAACACATGCTCCTTTATTCTACTTTACCCCATGACTAGATAACAACTAATCTAATTCGCGATCTCCACTTCTTTCTATCTACTAGATATAGTCCATTAACCTCTGCGATCAGGCTCAAACTCTCTTTCTCTATATATCAAAATATTTATAAATATTTGATTATGAATACTCCAATATTATACGCTCTGTTTTCAGTACGCATCCAAAACTGGCATTTCACATAATGGAACAATTGGCTTGACCATACGAATCTGTACCTTGGTAAACAGGGTACTGATAAGCCGGATAGGTATAAACAGGGTACGAGACAAGTTGCGATGGAATCACCGCAGCTGCAGGTGCAGCTGCAGCTGCGGGCTTTTTATCGCCACCAGCCGGGCCAACACTCACAAGGTCCGCTTGACCCAAATTCTTCCTCAATAAGCTCGTTAGATTCGCCGCGTCTATTTCTCCCACAACTTCTAGTTGGTTCTTCCCTTCCCCTGTTATAGCCGCTGATTCCACACCTAAGTAAAAGAGAAATAACAAGATATATATACATCAGCTTTGAGTCAAATTCGTACGATTATTATTTGATAGACGTATTTCTTTTTTATAAATGAAATTACCAAATTGTGAAACGGCAATCTTGAAGGCCTTGGTTCGACATTTCTGATCATTTCCATTCCATGATAGTCTGATAACAATCTTTTGCTGCACAAATTTAACAACACTTACGTTAGTAAAACAGTTGAATCATATATATATATATATATATATTTAAATTAAATATTCTAATTTGATTTGCATACCTTCATTTTGTTTGTTTGATGGAAAACTAAAGTTGCTTGGTAGTATAATTCAGTGGGCCGCTGAGAGAGTGAATAATTGAAATGCTGGGAAACTGTTGTGGAGGAAGACCTGAATATTCCTGGCTATTTATAGAGTTGTAAGAAATAACGCGTATTGAAGAAGATTGATTCAGTCATCTATCAATCTCTACACGTTATGAAACTGACGATCTCGACCCCATAACTGTTTTTAAAAATACTCCCCACTACTTATTACTATTTGTTGATTCATTTAAAAAATATATATGTTGAAAATATTTTAATGGTAACTTTTCACATAAAATATTTAACAATCTATTTGGATTAACTTAATTTAAAAATTCTAACATATGATTTTGAGATTACTAGTCTTATTGTACGCGCTTTATGCGTGACCAAAGCATGTATCTTATTTGGTAACAAGTATTATATAAAAAAATTAAATTTAATCACGAACTTATGGAAAAATAGTTCGCTAAAAAAGTAATTTTAATAAATTATTTATAAATAATTTAAACCTATCAAATAAGAAAGATTTAGGAATTTTTGCACGGCTAAAAGTTCTTATTTATCATTTATTTTCATATATTTTAAAAGTCAATATTATAAGTATAATTAAATAAAAATTTAAAAAAATTTATAAAAATATAATTTTATCTAAAAAAGAATATTTTAATAAAGGAAAAAAATTCAAACAACATTTACGATCGCCTTTCACGCCTATGCTATTATAGATAAGTACCAAGTTAGAAGCCTACTCAAACAAGCTCTAAGGCACAAAAAGACATTTTAGTACACTATCTTAAACTGAAAAAATTCAAAATCTTTTTTATTTTTAAAAAATTTTTGTTAAGTTGAATCAAATAAATAAATAAAAAAAATGAAGTATATATTTGGGTAAAAACTATTCCTTTTATTTTAATAGGCACTTGTAAAATCAAATTATCAAAAATTTCTTTTACTTTTTTGTAAATTTTATGTCTAATCAAATTAACAGAACAAAAAATTACAAAATTCACAATAAATCCTCTAGACTTTTTTTTCTTAAAAAGATAAAGATCCCAAAAAGTCAATAAGTCAACGTACCATTTGAACATAGAAAATTAACGAGTGATCCATCTTCCACGCAATCAGCAGGAAATTGAAAGAGTCGTCGTATTTTCGACGTGGAAAAGCAGGAGACGCAATGTCATTTTCCCCTTCCTTGCTACGCAAGACGCATAATGGGAGAATTGTTCAAAATATTTAACAGTAATTAAATTGTATTTAAAATTATTAAAGCCTACAAAAATATTTATATTTTTGATAATAAATGAAAATTGAACCTAATTAAATCTCAAAAACTATATTTTGTTTGGATGATTATTATGTATTATTTCATAATGTATTATATTTTATTTTCTTGTTTTATTTTAATGAATACAATGTTTAGATAGATTATAATTTCACATGTCCTTAATTTGAATGATAAACTTACAAGAACTTATAAGATATGTAGGAAAAGTTACTATAAAAAGATAAGGTAAATGATCAATATAAAATTATTAAATAATAAATAAAGTCAAAATAAGAAGAAATATTAAGGTAACAACATGATCATACTAAATCAATCGTTACATAAAATATGTTTTTTCATCGTACTTAATGATTGATTCAAACAATACGATATAATAAAATTTATGTAACAATCAAAATGATTATTGTATTTAAACTAACAATACAATACAATTCAACAAGTAAACGACTATTTCAACGGAGCAAGGAAGAATGAATAATAATATATAAGAAGATAGTTAATTGTCACATCGACCGACCATGTGGACGATATTATTTGTGTTGACATATTCCCTTTTTGTGGTTAAATTTATATTTCTTTTCATCTTTAAGATATATTAGCTTTCCATCTAATTAATGAGGATGACGATGGATCGTTGTATTTTTCATATTTCCTTCTAATAAATCATATAAGTTTCTTGTAATAAGATTTTTTGCTACGTTATTCTACTAAATATTGACAAAAATTTCCTTGTCACAATCAAGCTCAACTAATAATATTGAAGGCACTTAGTGATAACGGAGCTCTACTAATTATTCTACTAATAATTTTCTGTTGACTTGGCCAAACTTAAATATATGAAGAAAAGTAGAAACGTAAAACTACTTTTTTTTTAAAAGGAAAAATCAGAAAAGACAATTAACTTTTTTGGAATTATTTCAGAAACGTGTTCAGACGGAAAAACTGTTTATTGATTGATTAGTCAGTAACCAAACGAGTCACAACTAGATTACTAATTAAGTTAAATATAAAAATTTTAAACTAATAAGATTCCTAGAAAGAATGTTAGCATCAATGATGATCAAAGCAGGGTCAAAGGTTGACGTTAATGCAAATTAATTAACAATAATGAATATGCGACGTCAGATTATAGTAAATATCACGTCCAACAATGATGCAATTAATCAACTATCAGAAAGGTTAAATACTTCAATATTATAATAACCAATAGAATAATTAAGGTGGGGTTAGTTGTTAAGCAATAAGATTAGAGTAGGTTCCTTGTCATAATTATATAATGTGTACATCTTCTACCAGATCATTAATCTACTAACTATAGTCATTGACTAGTGACTTCTCATGTATGTTATCATAAGTTATAACAAATCAAGAGTATTATTATTGGATCGATAAAAATTTTATGCAGTAGATTTATTTGAATAAATAAAGGTTCGTCGTGCAGAGACTTCTCTCTAAGATGGAACACTCTCCTATTGATATATTTTTACATTTCATAGCTTTGACAAATTGCTTAGCCACATTTAATTTCTCTAATAGGACCAAATAGACTTGAAAAATCATTGTTGAGATGGCCGAGTTGGTCCTACTCTCAACATTATTAAATTATTATATATGTTTGGTATGAAGTTTTCATCAATCTTGAATGGAGCCAAAGATTCACTATTTTTGGCTTTGGGATATGGTTGAATAAAGCAAAATGACTCTTTAAACTGTCTGTGCTTCTTTCTATTGTGAAGTAGCAGTTAGTCAATGCAACTTTCGACGCTCATCATGGGTATTCTGGAAACAGTCGCGCTATGTTTTTAAACATAAGGGTCAGGCTGCATATATCCGACCCCCCTTATCCCTCAACGGGCGGGAGCCTTTGGGGTAATGTTTGGTACCAAGGAAAACTGGAGACGGCCCCACAAATTTAAATAAATTCTAATTTTCTTGGAACCTCTATCAAGTGAGTCAACTAGATGATTCAAGCACTAATTAAGTTTAAATATAAAAGTTGAAATTATTGATATTGTTAAAAGGATATTATCTTAATTATATCTTAATAACCGAAAACATGGTCAAAGGAAGAAATTGGAGGTGAATGTTTTAAATTTCACGTCCAAACAATTGATGGAAGTTTTAAATTTGTAAGACATAGTTACCTGTTTCTTCATCTTATTTAAGTATATTAAATTATGACTTGAAGCTTGATTAGCCATAAGCAGTAGTCAGTGGCGGACTCAAAATTTTAATTAATGAGAATTCAAAATTTAAAGAAGTAAATACATGAACTAGCCTAAGGAGATTCAATATTTATTATTATATAGATAAAAAATTATTTTAACCTTGTATAGATAATATAATTTGTCATTGAAGGGGATTAAGATGAATCCCCTCAATATATGGCGGCTCTTGCCCCCAGCACACCTTATAGTGATGGACCCAATATCGCTGAATTTTGATTTATACATCTCAAGTCATTATTTTGATAAATAATGAATATCTAATTTTCTAAATTGAATAAAAAATATAAATATTATTTTTAATATAATTAACAAGTAAAGATGAATATTTTGTCTTTCAGCGACTTTCTAAATGAACATCTAATAATGGCCCAAACATTAAGACCCCATCAGAATAATCCAAATATGACTTATACTTGGACCAAATAAAAGTAGGAAATTAAATTCTTGTACTAATAATTATATAATTGGTCATATGTTTAACACTGAATTGACAAGACTCTCCTAGCGAAGACTTACTTTTCTCATTTTCATTTTTATGTTTTATGTCACTATTCCCGTTTAATTTTTTATCAAAAAAGAATAATATTTATAACTTTTAATCTCAATTTTCTCTATTTATAATTATTTGGAATTTTTGGAAGTGATAGGCTGATAGCTACCCCACCATACTTTGTTAATATGTCATGCATCCCTTCCACTATTAAATATATTTATGCGAAACATTTGGAAGCAATAAAAATAATATTTTGATTACTATTTTTCTATTTTTGTAAATATTTTGATTGAATAGATAAAAGAGAAAAATAATATGTTTAAGAATTATGAAGTTTCTCATTATTTTAATAAGAATCCATTTTTTATCTTGTATTTTTTTTTTCAGTAAGCTGTTTTTTTGAGAAATGAATAGGAAATTCATATTTTAGAACGCAAATTCCCCACTCATTCACAATTGGAAAAACCTTCAATTTCTTCTTTTTTAATGTAAAATTACGTATTTAGAAATTATATAAGAAGTACAATAAATTATTGTTTTACTCACAAGACATCATCATCAACATACCTCAGTGCCTCAAAAGGCTCCCGCTCATTGCAGGGTGAGGGGAGGTCGGATGTACGCAGCCTAACCCCTATGTTTAAAAACATAAAGCGGTTGTTTCCAGATGATCCATGAGGAGCGTCGAAAGTTGCATTGACTAACTGCTACTTCACAAATGAAAGAAGCGCAGACAGTTTAAAGAGCCATTTTGCTTTATTCCATCATATTCCAAAGCTAAAAAATAGTCAATCTTTGGCTCCATCCGAGATTGATGAAAATTTTACTCACAAGACGAGAGCTTTTATTAATAACAGACATATTCATCAAGAATAAGTACAAGCAATTGGGACTGACGGCTATATAGATGTTACCTTCTTAATCCTATAAAGGTAACGACACACGATATATGGAAAAAAAACTTGTTTAACTCTCTGAATGGAATTACATAAAAGTGAAATAACCCTTCCTACTTTCCTCAAGAGGCAATCACCATGAAAGTGGAAAACATGAGTGATTATAATAAGGATCTCTGACTTCCCACATTTGAACTGTTGGCATAACTCTATTATTATTACAATTACATAAATGAACCACTTTTTCTTCTTCCTTTTTCTTTTCTTCCTTTTTCTCTTCTTCTTTCTCTTCACCCTGGTTCACTATTTTAGCAAATCCAACTTTTTTTCTAAGTATATTCACCAGCTCCACAGTATCTATTCTCTCTCCTATCACTGTCAGCAAGTTCTTTTCTTCCTCTATACTTACTTTCTCCACCCCTGCAGTGAATAAATCATGTTTCTTATTTTATCGTATGATCACTAAATTTTATCCATGGATAATGGTTCTTTGACTTTATCCTTGTAGCAAGCTAGCTTCTAACATGTGAAATTAACTAGGAAAAATAACATTATTCTAATACCTTTGGACCATCTTGTTTATAAAATACGTACACAACGTTAATAAATCTATACTTGCTTTACTAAATATACACATATTATACAATAATATATATACACATTATACATATATACACAATCAAATGTATATGTAGTGTATATTTTGGCCAAGTTTGATAAACTAGATGACTGAAGTGTACATTTACGGAAGTTTTCCATAATTTCCATTTAACAAAGTTTATTAGCTAATTACTAAATGGTCGATTAGCGCATATATACATACACACGCATTTTAAGGTTTTCCTTTGCTTTTGTTATATAATAATAATGTAGTATTATTTGTTAAATACCTGATAAAGTTGCTGCAATTTTCATGACTTTATGTTTGCAAGTGATATCTTTAGACAAACAATTAGGTACCATTGGCTTCAAACAACCTACAATGAAATTCTTCAAACTTGGTCGCGGTTGACATCCATTCACAGAAATATCAACAACCACCTTTATCTGCATCAATACACCACAAAATTCTTTATAAGCATATTTGGTATTTATGATAAATTAAAAAAAAAATTACTAATAACCTAATTTGATCAACTTATAATCTTACGTCTCGATTGAGCTATGTATTTGTTGGATGCTATAATGAAAAGATAAATAAAAGTATAGTACCTTCATTTTTTTTTCTCTCTTTCTTAAAACTCACTCCCAAGGTTACGTTTGTGACTTGAGAAGTTACAATTTTGATTGATTTTCTCATTGTATTTATTCTCAAAAATAATGTGGGAAACTATTCCACCAATTGTTTGTTAGGAATAATCAAATAGTCGTCATGGCATTATGTCATTGAACGTAAATGTTACTCCCTCCATCCCATCCCATGTGATATCCTTTAACTTGGCACGATATTTTAAATTTTTTTTTTAAAAACTTGTGGTCAGAAATTATTTTTAGATACTTCTGTGGCTGAAAATTATTTCATTAAGGGTTAAAAAAGAATTTTAAAGGTAAATTATTTTCAATTAAAATAAAGTACCATTCTTTTTGGAGTAAACCAAAAAGAAAATGGTGTCATATAAAATGTGACGGAGGAAGTATATCACAGTCAAAGGACATAATATTGTTAAAATTAATTATGCTTATAAACTAATAACAATTTGTCTAATTAAGTAGTAGGTCAAAGCTGTAGTTAAATGAGAAATCAATTAAAATAAAAAAGATGCTAAATATTTCTAAAACTGCACCTTCCTAGCTAGCTGTGAAGAGTTATCCTATGCTGACTTGTCTTAGTTGGAAGAAAGTTAAGGAGTATAACAGTTTCACACAATTATTGAAAACACTTTTAAATTTGACGTGAATTAATAATTTTGTTCGTAATTTATTGACAGTCTTAAATACATTTCGATCTTGTTGGGATCGACAGAAATCAGGTGTCATGTGGAAGCTAGCAAATCAATCTTTGAAAGAGCATCAGCATGAGAAGATAAATGAGAAATATATTATAAAGAGACACAATAATTTAACTGACCTACATCCACATCAAGAGTAAATGAGCAATCCACTATATAAAAGAGAGTATGCAATATCGAGAGAAATAACCTCACTAATTCACTCGGAATACAAAGAAGTTCACACAAGTGTTAACATAACCTTTGTGACTCAACGTTTCTCTCCCTACACAAAACTCTCAAGTCTTTATGGCTGCATTGTGAATGCAGTCAAACTAGAAGGAATGAGCCTTTATTTATAGAGTTATAAACTTTTTCCTACTAGAAAAGAGATTCACCAAATATGGAGAAATTTTGTTTTTCTTTTCCTAAAAGGAAAACTCTAATTATGGTAAGAAACTCAAGGTAAAAACCCAATAAATCTTGCAACATGAGTGAAATGGAGTACACCCAATATTCTCGTCAAGTTTAGGATCTTTTCAACACTTCTCTCGGCTTTTATAGAGATCCCCATGCTCATATAAGAGTTTGAGACCACTTGCTATGTCTCACGACAAATTGAGAGTTCATTTAAGTTTAAGTAGTCAAGTTTAAGTGTGTTTTTAACTCATGCCGTTTTTTTTCGTACTTTACTAGATTTTCTTGTGTAGGCGACTACTTACTGTTGTGAAGACATCATTTTCTCACCATTAATTATATATTGTGTACGAAAACGCAATGTTTTTTCTGAGTGTTTCTTCCACAAGAAGGGCTGTGGACTTGCCCTACAAAATAAGATGAAAAATTAATATCCTTAATAGGACAAATAAAGAGTCAAGCAAAGTCTTCCTTCATTTTTTGACTCTTGTAACCTTTTTTTTTTTTTTTATTAAACTTATTCCGAAAAAGAGTTTTTACTAAGACGAGACTTTTGAAAAAGTCTGTCTACTCCATATGAATAGAAGTAAGTTCGATTTACACCTTATTTTGTTTCAACCCTACTTAAATTCTATATTATTATGGTAAAGACTAAGCAAGTCAAACATACTGTATAACTTTAGTTTTATAAAGCAAGAACTTTCTACTAGGTTGAATTTAAGGGCCTAACTTATTGGTTTTAAGTAAACATTTTGTTTCCTTTCAATTTATGCTCGGTGTTTGAGGACGAGACAAATAAGAATAGAAAACTTTTGAAAATGTGTACTGACATATTACTTTAGACGAAATCTTCAATTAACACAATGACTTAAGTTTACATGATAAGCATGTTTTTGAATTTTGATATGTTGTAGTTCGAAAGATAAAACTAATATGGACCTAAAATACGAAAAATATCGTGAATTGTGAATTGTAAAATATTAAGGATGAATTCCTTAAAATAAATAAAATTATAATATGTAATTTTAAACAGACATAAGATTTTTATAACAATACAAACGCAATCAATTTAAAAAACTGGAGTCAATTTTTGGATGAAAGAAAACCCTTTTATAAAGATAAAAATGAATTCATTAAATTTAAGTTCTTTCTTTGGCCTAATTATTGATTAGAGGATTTAGCTTGTATGAATCGTTATTGGTTTAATACCAATAATGGTAGCCGTTTCAATATCTTAAGAATACATATGTATCCACGATTGAAAATTAATTGATAGTACTTTATACCCTGTCTCGTATAGAGTATATGAAAGCAAACAAAACCACACATACTATGTTTTACATCTCATTCGAATCCAAGCAAAAAATTGATGATGAGAACCATAAAATGAATATTATCCAACTACTGCCTTACTTGAATATGTTATTTCCTCATCAATTTCCTCAAGTGGTGATAAAACTAGGCATTAATCAATTGTTTTCTTTATTTGCCCTAGTCATAGGAAAATACAGAGAATTGACAAATTTGACTTCTTCAAAAGATAAAACTTATCAATTTTCATGAATTTTAAGAACGTAAATCTGGATAATTGCAAAGCAAATTATTCTCTCAAAAGTAAAGTATATCAAAAATCAAGTATGTAAATCATATACAAGAGTCATGAAAATCCATACTAAAAATAATGAGAAAGAGAACAATGGCAACAACAATTAATTTTGTCTTGTTCTTAGAACCTCTCAATGTACAGAGGATAGAAACAATCCAAATGAGCAAAATAGCAGCAAGCAGAGTCAAGTTTATTTTGGAACAGTGAATAATTCATCATAAAAAGTAGAGATTCAGCATATGATTTCATATATCATTTCCATCCAATCAATTTACAGAACACCACACGAGCAATCATTGGCAGATTCGAACATTTCCATAAACTCAGATGGCAGACGGCACAAACAATTAAGGAGAGAGAATATAGCATACGGGTTCCAAGGGATTCTTTTATCGTGTTGTGCAACACCATAACGCCAGCACTACCAATCCTCAATCAATGTTAATTTAGAAGATACGGCTTCAAAGGAACAACGAGGGCTTATTAAAATGTGTGGGCTAAAGTCAAAATTTTAAAAAGAGTATTATAATTTATTTAGTTTTTCATATATTTTATTAATTATTATTATAATATTTCTTGTAATATTTTATAATAAAAGAATAAATATATATAAATTATTGTATTTTACGTTAAAAACTATCAAAACTTCTATTTAAAAATTTAGAACCCCACTTGATTGAATATGCCAAGTAAATTATTGCTTTTTATTTATATAATATTCCATATTATTTTTAATTACAAAAATTAATATTATAGTAATTGTTACCTTTAGAAGACATTGAAAGATAAGATAATAATTCTTAAAATTTAATTATTTGATAATCTAGTTAGTTTAAGTTTGAAATATTTTACAAATTATCTTAACGAATTGAAGACAATCTAACAGAGCCAATTTTTAAATATGGTTGATCCAAGTTGAAGTAAATTAGACAAATTAAGAAATAGAAAGCATATTTTTGTCTTATGTTAGATAACTAATAAACTTATTTTATTAGGGCCTAAAACCACTGCTTTAGTGGCTTTACACTTTGTTTGCATGGTTGTTTATATGTTGTTTCATAATATATTGTATTGTGTGTATTGTATTGTATTATTTCAATGAATACAATGTTTAGATAGATTGTATTGTTCTCCGTTACATAATGTCATATATCTATAATTTGGATGATAAACCTACAAGAGATTGTAGAGTATCTGGTATACCATGAAAGGATAGGATAAACAATAAATTAGAATTATTGGATAATAAATAATGTACAAAAATTGAGAAGATATTATTAAAGTAACGATACAACCACACCAAATCAGTCGTTACAAAAAATGGGTCTTGGTTTCATAATGGATAGTACTGTATGGTATGGTATCGTACAGTATCGTACCGTACAATGTTTGGATAAACTATATGAATTACTACTGTTTAATGATAATTTGTTGTTTGATTTGATGGTATGTACTATATCATAACTTATAAATTTACAAAAATGTCATTAATTATTATAAATATTAAATTTATCAATATCTTTTTCATAATTTTTTAAAAATATAAAGACATAAAAATAAGTAGGAAAATATACAAGTTAATATATCTCCAGTTCATACAAACAACGTAAGAAAACAAAAAAGTAAGAACTTTTAAAAAAACAAACCTCAAAAAATGACTAAAACGTGAAAGAAAAAATAAGAGGGCGTAAAGTTTCAAAAGTTGATGCTAGAGAAATAAGTAATACAAAGTCAATACATATATTAAGGTAAAGTTTGATAAAGAATAACGGATAAATTAGAATTATTTAAATTTAAATAAGGGTATAATTGGAAAAAAAAATAAGAGAACTATGGAATACCACCAAATTGGTTTTTTTAAAAAGTGAGGATTTTGATGATTACAGAACCATAAAACCAAACCATATAATTAATGAAACAATCAAAACAAACGTCGTTTTCTTGATAACCATACCATACCATGAAAAACCACCATCCAAACAATCAAAACAAACATTGTATATAAACTAACAATACATTATAATACAATGGCTAACAATCATCCAAACAAGGGGTTAGTGTTGAGCCGCCCTTGTAAAGGGAGCAGGGAGCAAAGAGATGGATGACATCAAGAAACACTTGGGAAGGATAGCCGATCTCGCAGGGTGTCAAAAATTGATGAAGCGGCTGCATTCTGAGAAAAAGTCTGCTTCAACCTCCCAAGTAATTCATTATCTTTAGCCTGAGTAGCAGCATCAGCAGCCTCCTTGGCCATCCCAATTCGAGCATAAGCCTGTTAATGATTCACAGATCTCATGAGCATGACACATCACCTTAATTGATACAGCAAATGCACTTTTACTATTGACTATCTAATTACGTCTATTGACACTTCAGAATCAGTTTACTTTTCCTCTTTTCCTTTTGGGGTGGGAAATGCATTGATGATACTATACAGGCTAAAATCAACCAGGCTGTGATCTGAAATATTACGCAAAAAAGTGAGCGATATTATATATTTTTCATTATCATTACTGCCCTGCAGACCAAAATAAGCTCAGAGCTTCTATGTTTCAAAAGGAAGCATATCTTAAGCCTAGTCCAATATGCAGTCTGTCTCTAAATGCATATCATTTTGGACTAATGCAATGCACTTTAGAGGCAACAGGCCAAATGCTTTTTTCTGGCCACTAAAGATACAAGAACCCAAGCTTTTCACAAGCAACTACTTTTTCTATAATAAATTCATTTGTTAGCAAAATCATCTCAGCAGAGAAAAGTTATCACATGTAAGTAAAGTTCACACCTAAAACTATGCGGGACTACATGCCATGTCTGCAGACCAACATGGAAATATCATAACATCTACAACACTACCTCTGCTCTTTCACGAGGATCAGTCAGCTTTGGTATGTACTTTAGTGCTTCACCTTTCTCATCCGCATCAACACATGCTTCCACAAATGGGCGGTACCCTAGGAGAGAAAAAATAGGAGAAAAAAGGGATGCTATAAGATAACCACTAGCCTTCGTTAGCATAAAGTATGCGCTCACAAAAGGACTTGCTTGGTATGTCCATGAACAAGTCCAAGGTGCTGCTTTTAGTGGCAGTAACAAGAAGCAGAAATACATTTCACATTCCACTTGCTGACAAAAAGAGAAATCTAGCTCAACATGGATACAAGTCTACAACAAAATCTAGTTTGACCAAAAAACAAAATAAAGCATATCAAGTATTCAAGAGGCAGTCTAGCTCAAACTAACTAATGTCTCTCTAAATATCAAGTAATTCAAGAGGAAATATAGCTCAAGCTAACTAATGTCTCTCTAAGTGAAGGCTATTACAGAAATTAATCAACTTTTTCAACCTCAAGAACTGATCAAATTAAGTAGGGTTTGAAAGAAGCAAATAATTTAAAGATATCAAAAGGGGTAGCATTACGTACGTAGTTGTGCAGGGAAAGCCACTTCTCCAGATGCCTTAGGTTTATAGGAAACCTCTACTAATATGGGGAAGGCACTTGCAGAAACCCTATATCAGATGCCATACCCCTAATACGTATCGCATACAGCATTTTCTAATTCAGGTTCTAACTTTTCAATCTAATTTCCTGCTCCTTGGAATGCAAAACCAAAGTACCCCAAGCAGAATTAAACTTAACATTAATATCCAAAACAAATCCATCATAACAATTAAGAGAAAATAAATAAATATCCAGATTATATTACAAATATCACAGAGAAATGCATTTAGAGATATTTTGTTAAAATAATAGGGGAAGTACAGATTTCCTCCTGTTAAGCTACTGAGGGGACTTACCGATTGGTGGCCTTTTTTCCTTTGAAAACTTTTCCAAGGCTTCCCAATCCCTAATAGTTGCCAGAGCAAAAACTTTAAGCCAATACCATCGCTTTTCGGATACCTAATCATCCAAGAAAATTAAAATTAAGGGCACTTAAATTGGATAAATCTGAAGTTGAACCCACATATACCTAAACGAGGATGCAGAAATCACTAATAAGACAGAGAAATAGAAGTATATCATCACTGTGAGCCAAAAGAGATGGTACAGACCTTAAATTCTGTTTTGACTTTCATGGCTGCACGATGGTTCCCCAGCACAATGCATGTACGAATTGTATCACTTATACTTGAATCCACAAAGATGGCCTGTTTTGTAGTCACCTCTAACTCATGTTGTATCCTATATCAATATATGAATGATAAGACAAGAAAAACAACATCTAAATAGAAGTTAAGCAGAAAAAAATGGTAACAAAAGAAGCAGAAAGAAATACAGACAGCAGAGAGAGAATGCATTCTGAGTTTACATTTTTGTGTTAGTAATCTGTCAGATTTCTATGCACTTCCTTAAAATAATTACAAGAAGGAAAATCATAAATGTCACAACTATGAAAGAAAGGGAAAAAAGAAGTCGAATAAACTATAAAGATTGCGACAGACGAGACTATTCTGGAAGTTTGTCACTTTAATTGTCAAGGAACAGTGTTGCAACAATAAAATTATCATGGTGTTTAATAATCATCTGTTTCTTCCTGAGCAGTGCTTGATGAAACTTGAACTTAATTGACATGGTTATCCTATAACAGCTGGGGTACTATCCTTGGACGCTAAAACTTGGGAAGAAAATGAAAGACTTTACTCGGGCCTCTCCCTTAGTGAGACTTGGGAGATGTAATTCTCTCCTGATTCATTGTGAAGTCTACTCTAAACTCTTGTATTTATGTACAATTTCCGAAAAACCAGTCTAGCAAGTTGACATAACGTAGACTTAAGTTCAATAGATATATGGAGAAAAATTTATCCCTAAAATAGAAATTATGGGAAGTCTAAATATAAACTTGGAAGTCATAGGACACCTCATATCTAAGAAAAGTACGGATCAATTGAACCACATAGATGAGATACACATATAATGATAATCTAAAAGTTAAGATTGTTTTCTGGCTTGTTGAAGCAACTATTCTGAAACTCTCATCTAATTTGAGCTTCACATTTTTTTTGACTGCAGCTAGCGCAGTGGACTAATATAATAGGAAGGCTTCTTTCGCTGGTTAGAAATGTTATCAGGTGCCTAAATATGAGCCTAGTGCACACTCAGCAAACGCAATTGGACCATCAACTCAAGACAACAATCAAGAAGAGAAAATGAAAAGTAAGAACAAGCAAAAGAAATATTGAAAGAGCCCACTGAAATCATCATCTCAATGACTTGATAACTAATGCTGAAGGTAATGCACCTTAACAATTTTGCATGCTCTTCAGCAGCTTTTGATTCAAAAACATATTCTTTTGTTTCTGCAAAAAGGTGCTGGGACTTCTCAATGAGTTTGATTCTTGGACCATGAAGTGGAGATCCTTTGCTAGCCATGGGATTCTTAGACAATTCCCATGACTCTTTCCATAACAGAAAAGCTACATCCTACAAGAGTGAAACTTCATCAGATAGATAAAGTTGAATAGAGATAAAACTAGAGAGAATCACCATTAACTTATAATACTAGCCTGTAGAAGCAAATTTCACACGTCATGACAATTTAAGCTAGAAACAAGATACAACAGAACAGGATTACAGAGCAATTACAACATGATCCCAGAAGTAGGCAGATTGAAAAATTGTTGGACGAGTTCCTACAAAAAAAATTATTGGTAAATAGCTCCTAGAATATTCTTTTACCAAATTCCATCCACTAAGAAATATAAATGGAAAGATACAAGCAACAATGTGCAAATTAAAAATTGATAAGGAGTTCCTAGAACATATTATTTTTGATGGGTAGTGTACCTAGAATGTTCTTTTACCAAATTCCATCTACTAAGATATATAAATGGAGCATAAGAAAAACAATGTGAGTTAAAGAACATAAACATGATAAAATTGCTAGACATTGAAACCATTCCCTTCTGTTTGTTACAGAGAATATACCCAAACAATAAAAATAAGAAGAAACCTGGAAATATGTCAACAGATAAAAGAATCTGACTCCTTCATATACACAGAACCTCCAACAGAACAACAAAACGTCCACAGAAACAGACATTCAATATCACTAGGATAAGATTCAATATGGCATAAACAGTTCCACATTTCTAAAAAACTGGAACCAGCTAATCAGAAGAAAGGTGGAAAAATAAGTTGTAGTTCCACACAAACCAACCTGAAGTTGCCCAGTAGATAGGAAAAAGTCCTTCAAAAATTCATGCTTGTAATGCCTTTGAGGTTGGGAAGAAGGAACATCATTCAGAAGGTTAAACAAACTGTTCTTGAAGTGATAACAATTCAAAAGTTCTCATACCGTGCATAATTAACAAACAAATCACGAGCTAGAGGTCTGGCCTGTATTGTCCCAAAGAACTCCAAAGCTGGTCTCTGGGGGAAAAGCATGAGGCTATTAATAACAACTGAACTAAGTAGCCATTTATAGAAAAGAAAAAATAGAAGGTTTAGGATGTATATTTTACAAGAAAATCTACTCCAGACCAGTCTCTATATGTACCTTCTGCCAGATATGGAAGAGAACAAGATAAACCAAATCAGTATCACCACTTTCAGTTGACTTCGTTAGAGCAGTATCCTCTTCTCCAATGCTTAACAAGAGAGGAACCTACAGGAATAACTTAGTTAGTACACGAGAAGCTAACGAAGGCTAACCATGTAGTACATTTTGATCACAGAAATCTAATTAACAGATTAAAGCCAGCTGAGAACAAAGAAGTTCCCTTAGATGACAACTTCTGTCGTTGAGAGAACAGAAGTTATAGGGCTCCATTAGAACAACAACATAATACCCAGTGATATCCCACAAGTGGGGTATAGGCTCCACTAGAAAACATGAAAAAGAGTTTCAATAAAAGGACATTTACATACAGACAATAGGCATTTAAAAGAATTAACAAACCTGCTTAGATGAACGTGGCTCGTGTTCAACAAGCATTGCAGCTAACTTCCGACGACCATTCTTATCCGCATGAGCAGCAACTGCAGCATAAGAGATTCCCTTGCATATCTTCAGCTGACATTCCAACAATTTACATAAGATTTTGCACTACAATAATCGATGTTGGACAGCCAGAACCAAACACAAACCTTATCAAGTAACAACTCTAGAAGAGTGGCATCAGGGATTGCCGCCGATGCTGTTATCTTTGTAGACGCCCAGTGCATGACTACAACCT
This sequence comes from Solanum medicagineum, assembly GCA_026153255.1. NCBI lineage: Eukaryota > Viridiplantae > Streptophyta > Magnoliopsida > Solanales > Solanaceae > Solanum > Solanum medicagineum. Next base: position 11,457,511 of record JAPFFP010000099.1, read on the forward strand.
CCTATACACAGTGCAAAAACAACATTATGAGCTACCATTTTGATAAGGAAAACAATATAAGCTAACATGTAAAAATTTCAGAATCCATCTAGATGCATCCTTTCTTTCCTTTGGACTTTTGGCAGCTCACTTTGAGTCAGTTTTAATTGATGTAAAAATAAAAGTTCAGGGAAATGCCTCATACAATCCAACATATTTAAGGGAAGACAGTACATTACACACACAAGAAACAATGTAATAACAGATTGACATCTCATACGGTCTCCAGAAAACAACCAACATATCACACAAACTGACATGTTATCTCAATAAGTGCACAACAGTGACATGTTATGAATATGAGCAACTTGTGTCTAAACACCATTACAGATTATACAAGTGCTAATAAGGTGCGGAAGAATCTTCTTAATTGGACCACATACAAACGAAAGATGATTGATAGAGATAGGAATTCCTGCGAAAAAGCATACCTTATTCATGCTAAGATATTCTGATATTTGTAGTGCAAGAAGGTGGCGATGAGCATTAATAAGACGCGCAATCAGAACAGCAGGTGTAAGCAACTGCAGGAGAAAGTGTCAGAAAAAGTTCCATACAGAGAGTGAGAGTGAACTTAATGCACAAACTCCACTTAAAACAAGGAAGTATGCCGTACCTTATACTGCTGAATACTGAGAGGAATGCCAATATCTGGGTGACGCACAGCATTTAGGACTCGTAAGGTTTTACTCATCTCTTGAATGCGGTCCCGTTGAAAATGGCTGCCAAAGCCAACTGGATATCATTAACAAGAGAAGTAATCAGAATAGAATGATCTCTAGATAAGATCAACTTTCCAACAGCTTCAAAAGTTAGGAGAGGGTTTATAGAAAAACAAATAAAAGGCCCATTGTTCCATTAGTTTGATCTATTTTAACATAATGCATATTCATTGCACAAAGAAAAGTTCTGGCTACTTCCTCATGGTGACAAATCCCTTGAGAACTGACTTTTGGTTTAGTGATTAGCCCTAAGGTATGCAAGCACATAATTGACACTCCAAAGCTTATACTCCTCTACACCTCCGACCCTTGACCTTTCATCTCTTGTACTCAAAAGGAAAAAAAAGATGGAAATTCCAAATAACAAAAAGGAACAAAGAACAAACAAACAAATTATTTTTTTTAGTTGCATCCACCCCACACTTTGGATCAAATTTTAGTCCTTAAAATCATTTATGGCTTTGGACTGACAGCATCAAACACAGACAT
>JAPFFP010000099.1:11462056-11494881 GCA_026153255.1 Solanum medicagineum
CTGGGATAAGTTCTTCCCAACCAAACGACCCCTTATAGTAGGAACTGATATACTTGTAGAGAAAACTGACTTCATGCAAAAGAAAATAGCTAAGCATTTTTATTCTTTATGCTATCCTTTGTCAAGTGGGATTGTCAGTTATATTACACATCCCAGGGTAGATACGGAAACAAAGTCTAGATGAAGAAGTAGATATCTATATGTTAGAACATTAAATGTATGCACATGAACAAGTCTAATTATGCCATTCAATTGTGATATTTGGAGATAGAAATAGGCAAGTTGGTTCTTTGTCACTCCATAGAGTAAATACCAAAAGATATCGCCTACCTTGGCACTCCGCCGGTCAAAATGATCTAAGGCATCATAAAGCAAAGCTGCAGACTGTGTGCTACCAATCTGAAATATGGAGACAGTTGAATCTGGAACTCGGTGAAGAAATTCCATACTCATGTTGGACAGTATTCTAACGCCATCACATTCAGGGATAAGGAAAACGGGTTCATCATAAAAGTAACGCACAGGGTCTCCATATGGACCCACCATTAGAAGCATATCATCCCAGTAGAGCAGTACACTGTCCATTCCACACCAAGCTAGCTGCTCAGGGGGTAGGGCTGACTACAAATACAAAAGCAATAGCATGGTAAGGAAAGATTCGTTGTGTCTTTTGGATAAGTGGTAAAGAACAGTGATCCATATGAACTAAAGATTCCAAATGATGAAACTAAAGTAGGCAGCGTATATATGTGATATTAATCAAGCTAAAAGGCCAGAAAACATTTGTTACATTAACAAGAAACAAAAATGCAACTGCAGCATATTATTTGAAAAAATGTATAAGCAACAATGTAGTAGGACTCCATAAAAATCACTACAGTTAACACTTGCATAAAAAGGAGCAAAAAGAATTTCCTTGGATAAATGAAGAAACAGTTAATTAGAGTACTCGAATGAAACAACAACCTCGCAAGGATACTCGAAAATGACGCTGGAGAAGTCTGTGGACATAACAAGAAGCCTCCCATCATGTGTGAAAGATGCCAAAAGCTTCCCATTCTGGGAAACCACCATCTTCTGTAGAGGCCCAATTCCAAGCCCAACCTCCTGAACGCCATCCTCTTCTACCAACAACACGTGATCAGCAACACCCATCAGTAACTCCACATTGCCAGACATAGTATACTGTGGTTCAATCACAGCCATACATAAAGGAAAATCCTCCAAACCAGTATCCGCCAATTTGATAGGTTTGGGATTATTGAAATCAGGAATACAATAAACCTGAAACGCCTCATTGATACAAACAACACCATTTCCCCAGAAAACACACTCAACTACACTATGAGTAAAACAGTCTGCCCCTAATGTCAGCTGAGAATTCGGTTCAATAGGCTCAGCATGGATGTTGTAACGATAAACAGTACCGTCCTGAGTGATGCAAACTAGGGTCTGATTGTCAGTCCATGACATACCGATAAGTCGACCGCCGGAATTCTTCCAGACTGTTTCCGAGATCTGAACACCGGCGGAATTGAAGATTCTGAGCTTACGAAGGGCGGATTCGGCGTAGAGCTGGACGATCTTTGCGTCGTCACGGATTACGGCGATAGGGCCGCCGAAAGGAGCGCAGGCGACTTTGTTGCGCGTGAGGTCCACGTGCTTCCATTGCATCTGATAAATTTCTGGTTTCCGGTAGTAGCGATTATAGAGGAGCTGCCATTCTGCGGCAACAGTGACTGCCGCCATGGGAGGATTTGGAGCTCAAGTTTAATTTCCGATCAAAGATAACAATGAATCCGAATTTGAAAAGTGGAGAGAAATACCATTACGGTAAGCCGGAAAATTGGATCACTGCGATTACTGCCGGGTCCGGGGCAGCTCCGTTTTAAGTCCTTTTATTTTATTTGGGTTGACTCCCCTCCCCCCCTGTATTTTTTATTTTGTCGTTTTTTTGAATTTGTTATTATTCCTTTCTGTATTTTTTAAATTCTTTTGGGTGGAAGTTTCCGATGAATAGTTGAAGAGAGGAAGCTATAAATTATGGTGAAATGATTAAGAGTTATTGTTTAAAAATAAATTTTATAATATATAAATTTAAATTTAATTGAATTTAAATATGAGTTTTATTAATATGATTTACTGTGGATAATTGAAATTTTTTCATCGCTCATATAAATAAATTTTATATTATGAAAAATTAATTTAATCGAATCTAACATAGGTATCGGACTCGAAGTAGCAAAAGAAAAATGAAAAGGGAAGAGATTTGGGGGCAACTAAGTGTTAGAACATGAATTTTGTGCTATTTTGAGGGAAAAATACGTTTGCAGCTAAGTTTTGTTGTTTTAAAAATTAAAATGGTGTTTGAACATAATTGATAGATATTGAAATTTGTAAAGGAAAAAATTGCTTTACTTGAAAAGTAGTAAGAATTCAAACTCAAAAAACTCAACTACGAATTGGTGACGAAAAGCAAAACAAATTATAAATCCAAACGGCTCCTAAGGTATATTTGGTTTCGATATAGAATTTCCTGTTCAAAAAAGTTGTTTGATTATATATTTTGAATGATTCGTTCGACTTTTTCACCTTTTTTCGTTCACAAAACTTTCAACTTTATTCAAATAAAATATATATTCAAATACAGTTTTTCTTTTAAATACAATTTGTCTAACTTCAAAAAGCTCCTTTCGTCAAATTTCAACTATATCTAAACGCCTACAAACCTATGCACATAATTGTTGCTCAATCCTTTTTATGTCATTATTTTATTTTATTTTTTGTTATTTTGAAAATAAAATAGGTGTACCCAAAAATTTGTTTTTGCTCTAACAATAAACATAACAAATTATGATATTTAATTAGTCTAAACAGTATCTTAAATTTTTGAAAGATCAAACATTAGGAATTAGTAACTATTAAAAGGAAAGATAATCCCAGAAATTCCTTTTCTTTATTTTCTGAATTCGCAATCTTTCATATCTTGTTAATATCTCTTATTTTCATAATCTTATAGTATTATTAAACAATCTTGGCTTCTCCTTTATGTATTTAAAGGTGATCAATTTAATTAATACAAAATTCATAGCTTTATCAAAGTGACTTTTTTTTCCTTCATTATGTACTTAATTATTGTTCGTAATCAAAGGCGCCATCAACTTTGGTATTCACTTTTTCTCATTAACCTAAGGTTATCTTGTTACTTTCAATCAAAATATATTGCTTTCTTCCTTCCCAAGGTTTGCTTTACCTAATTGTTAATTTGACACATTTAACGTAAATTTGCTTTCTCAATTATTTTAATTTTTTTCTCACTGAAGATGTTTGAAATAGCTTGCACACAGCTCAATTAATATACTTCTTGATTAATAAATCTTATTTTAGCTGAGAAAGTACCCAAGATTTTGATCACAATTTGTTTTTAAAGTCATCATACTGAGGTGGACTTTTGTGCTTAAATTTCATGTGACATATTAACAACTTTGGGTGAAATGGCATCATTGGCTCCCATGTGCCAATTCCTGCTCTATAGGGACCTCTTAGTGATCACTTCATATTTTATCTTTGTTGACCACTCCCTTATCTAAAATATTTACCTATAGAAGATGTAAAAGCACTTTACTACAAACTAACTTGTTAGTTATAAGGACTCTTTAACTTTCTCGATACTTAAAAAATCAGCGACGAATTAGAATTTTTGTGAAATGATTCAAATATAAAAAAGAAAACACACAAAAAGTTAAAAGAATTCAACATCGCATAATAAATAATTTCAATTTTATAGTGTAAATTTTTGACAAAAGGAGTTCGGATGAATCTCCTTACTCCACCCAGGCTAGTAACGAAAATACCAACACTTTGTTTGGATGACTGTTATGTATTATTTGATAATGTCGTATTACCGTACAATATTGTTTGATAATGCCGTATTGTATTTTTGGGTAACGTGCATTGTTTAGTGAATACAATGTTTGGATAGATTGTATTATTTTCCATCGTAACATAAACCTACAAGAATTTATAAGGGTACGAGATGGAGCTACTATAAAAATGTAGGGTAAATGATAAAATAGAATTATTAAACAATACTAAAGTAAAAATACTATCACACAAATGAATTTTTTCATCGTTATCTAACAATAAATTTAAACGATTTAGCAAATTTTAGAGAATTGTTGCCTGTGGTCCAAGGCTTAATACATACAAGAGGAATGAAGCATCGTAAGTAGGCCAAAAAATGTCATGATGAGATACAGAAATTGATTGCTAAGTATATGATAATGGAGGGTCCATTAAAGAAAAAGTTATTGGGCAATCACATTTGTAAAATCTACTGCATAAAGTTGCATGTCATGGTCCACCTGTCATCTACTGTTCTTTTTTAATTCCTCACACGATGTGTGATTGTCTTTGTCCACCAAAAAAGTGTCTACTAATTGCCTGATAAATAACATTACGTATGATTCTAATGCATTCTTCAATTAGTAAGTTTATTTATCGAAGAGATCAACTTAGATGAGAAGTTAGGGAGGATATGGCTTGAGGTAGTGGATTACTTAGATAATTGAGAATTGTCTCACTTATTATTCCATATTAATAGTAGTCATAGTATTACTCGAGGAGTTTCTTGTTATTCCATTGCTGTTACTATTTAATGTTTCTTGCACTTCGATTATCATATCAGTATATTTTGTTGTAGTGACTGTTCATCTATGCTTTGTCATGCGTTCTTTGACATTTTGTCTTTGCTTCTTCATTCTCATTGTTCTGTTTATGGGGTTGATCTTGAGACGGGAGTTTCTCGGAAACAACCTCTCTATCTCTATGAGGTAGTGGTAAGATCTGCGTACCCAGACACCACTTGTGGGATTCCACTGGGTATGTTGTTGTTTTCTTCGTTCTCGTTGTTTTCGACTTTCAAACTGCTTTGTAATGTTTTTACTTGAGTTGAACGTCTATTAAAAACAATCTCTCTACCTCCTAAGGTAGAGGTAAGATCCGTTACACACTGTCCTTCCATATCTCACTCGTAGGATCACACTGGCCATAGCTATTTTGTTGTTTCAGAATAGAGTAGATGTGATTTGTCAGCTTAACATAAACTGTTAACAGTCTGATGGGTTAATGAAATGAAATTTTGTTCATTTCCAAAAGCAACCACCCACAACATAGACAACAAATACTTATAATACTAGTGACCATTCTTCTTCTCAGTAGTGGGTAAGTAAAGACTAAAATTATACATATATATTGACAAATATACTTGATGTTTTTTTTTGAAAAAATTCCTCCCACTCTGACTGTGTTGTGGTCTGTAATACCACATTCTCTCCATTAAAAAGAAAAAGGCTGCCATAAGGTCCCTACCAGGTTGAAATCACAGCCCATTTCCCACTATAAAAATATGCACTACTATAGCCTATAAATATATTAAGTACTAGTAATCTGAACACTAGATATGCCAAACATTCTTAATTTGTCTTCTTTGCAGAATCGACGATAATTAAACGCTGCTTAGAAAGGGAATATTTGTTTTTCAACGTCGTCTTTAGATAAAGCGTTGTTTGAAGAAAGCAATGTGCCTGCTGAGATTAACTGGTTTTTGTTGGCTTGCCTTGTCAGCTTAGTTTGTTCTATCTCTTCAACAAGACAAGAGTTTTCTAGCATTAGCAACATAGGAGTAGCAACATGGTAAGGATTACCACACAGAAGGTGATTGTTCACGTGGCGATTTTCATTGTTGCTCTTCTGCCATTAGTCACTGCAACTGAGAAGCACACCAAAAATATTACTCACGAATCCAACGACCATAAAGTCCTTGAGGTTATTCACATTTGCATATCATATTCTGTTTCTAGTTATTGTTCTGTAATTTGAACACATTTTTTTAAGACAGCAACTGACTTTCCTGTCAAAATTCAGCTAAGTTCAAAGTTGTCCTTTCAAATTATTCTACATGGAGTTCTCCTCTGGGCTTCCATGGGGTTCTTGATGCCAGTAGCAGTTCTTGTAATAAGAATGTCTAATAAAGAGCAAAATGGAACAAGGCTTAAGATGATTGTGTATATTCATGCTTCTTTACAGGTAAATAAGATCACTTTTCATCGTTACATTCTGAAAAGTAGAAGGTATCACGCACTCACTATTTGCACCAAATCAATAAATAATATATGTATTCTTAGTTCATATTTATTAAGGTTAGATTAATCGATTTGATGCAAACACCAGATACGACTAATTATTTGCTTGGGGAGAGGGTCATAAATTTTGTTTAGTCAATGAATGTTTCACTTCTTTTCATTGACATGAAAATCAGTATCTCAACAGTTACTCAAAGTTATTATTACAAATTTGAACTTTGTTTATTAGATATAAGTACCCCACCTTTCACCTCTAATGATATTGAAAGAGAGTAATAGCTATAATTACACATTTGCTAATAATTAAACTATTAGGTAACTGTAAGTTAAAGCTCATTTTATCGTCAAATTGATAACACTGATGAATGCTTAGTGATAAAGGAAACTAACTCTTATCTTTATTTTAAAATGAGCTCGATTAAAGTTCATTATGATGTTAGGGATAACCGTTTAATTTATCATGACATACTTTTGATAGCTGACTTTGTTGCTTTACAAAATACAGTGACATTACATCATTATGTAGTGCATAATATTAACAAATACTACTATAATGATACGACAATATTATCATAACAGATATACTTACTGACAAGTAGAGAGGGCGAGACTCAACGTATATCAATATTTACTTATGTTTCGGTTATTTTGCAGATAGTATCTGTTCTCCTTGTCGCAGTAGCAACAGTTATGTCAGTAAGAAACTTTGAGAACTTGTTTGACAATACTCACCAGAGAATTGGCTTAGCACTATACGTTGCCATATGGCTGCCATTTATCGCTGGGATTTTTCGACCTGACAGGTAAAAGATACAAAAATTTCACTATGGAAGAAGTTTCTGTTGTTCACTCAATTGAATAGAAGCTTTTTGTTCTTGTATGTATAGGGGAGGCAAAAATAGGGGTATATGGTATGCATTTCACTGGCTTATTGGAGTCACAGTTACTTTACTGGGAATCGTCAACGTATATACAGGTTTACAGGCCTATAACACAAAGACAATGAAAAGCACAAGTGTTTGGAAATGGCTTTTCAGTGTTGAGGTTGCTTTTATCGCGTTCATCTATCTGTTCCAAGAAAAATGGCAGTATATACAGCAATCAGGAGGGATTTTAGGCGATGAATCAGTACGACCAACGGATCAAGAAGCATCTCCAACTCAGAAAAAGGAACTGTCACCCATGGGATAATCAGAGTCATGTTAAGACTTCAGGCTAACATAATTTTTCTTTTTCAGTACCAATATTTAAATTCTTTACAATTTTGTTACAATTTTTCTCATAAGCTACTATCAATGTAAAGCATCATACACAGTCTATAAAATGAAAGATATTGTGTCCACCTCTCCTCTTTTACATTGCCAAAAGGATAACACCTCTGCATTGGTGATATATCGCGACATGTTCAATCAATGAGTTAAGCATATCCAACACCAGCGCGACATATGCAGCTTGTTCTTACTATCCCTAGTTCTTTTTGGTGACACCTAGAATGGAAATGGACACTCGAGCAAGAGAAACATTTCCTAAGAACACCAGTTACTCTAGAACTCCAAATGATCATTGATCTCGATAGTTACAAGGACATTTATAAAATTATCAAGTGTCACTATATTAGTAACAGAAACAGTGAATCTTTATACAAATATTATACAGCTCATGGAAATAACTGCACGTAACCTGTCGCTATTGCAATTCCTAAAATGACAAAGGGTGGAAGGATGATAAATGCTCCAATTGTAGCAAAGAAAGTTGAATCATTCCTCTGAGATACTTCATTCAAATAAGCTTGTCTTTTGATGTTTCTCTTCTGTGAAGTAGTTAAGAACTTGGCGCTAACCTTCTTCAGATTCTTACCCAAGGGAATGCTGAAGTCATCATCTCGATCAACCAATTTAGCCAGCTGATCGCGAATTGTAGGTCTACCAGAGCTACTATCACTTTCATAACCTGGTCAATGATCAAGTGAATGACGGTCAGAAGGATAGTTCAGCTCTCACTAATGAAAGCCGAAAGAAGCATAGAACACTTTTGTGGACTTCATAAATTCCCTATAACTCTCGGAAGGAACTTAAAGTCCTTGGATATTTACATACTTTCTTAGAGCAATTTCATGAAATTCTCATATTACTTATAAGGATTAAAAAAAAAAACGAAGAATCAAAAGGGCAGAACTTGTACCATTGACTGCTGAGCTGCTGGAAGTGAGCTGTTCCAAGAGATCTAGCTGTGTTCGAGCAGAGGATAATGACCCTAAATCAAAACAAAATCAGTAATATTTCGACAATCAAACAAAACAATGTAGCTCATACCGTCATACATCAAACTGGACTAAGATATGTACACCAATTGATTAGCTTATCAATTCATATTATATCAGGCAGAGGTAAGGTTTTGATTCCAGTATAGTAAAATTTCAACAATCAAACAAAACAGCGTAGCTCATACCGTCATACATCAAACTGGACTAAGATATGAACACCACTTGATTAGCTTATCAATTCATATTATATCATGCAGAGGTAAAGTTTTGATTCCAGTATAGTAACTATCAGCACTCAATCAGAGAGATTAGTTTAAATATCCATTTCAAGATTTTGACAAAACTAAGTACCCTTACACTACGTCATTTACTAAATTCTGTGATTTAAGAACTCAACTTCAAAAGTCAAGCATGCCTTAGCAGTTTAATAATGCTATGTATTGAAGACCAAGAGTCAGCAATGGCTGAGCCAGAGGGATGGACGGGATTTACAAATCCATTCACCGGAAAATCATACTGCATATAGAGGGTCAAAAAATATCTTTTTACTTGTATCATATACTCCCTTCGTTCCAATTTATGTAGCACAGTTTGATTTGGCTCAGGAGAAAAAAGAGTTCTGAAATGGTCTAAAACAAATCTCTAGATATTTATTTGGCTATAAATTATTTCATTAAACTGTAAAAGGGAATCTTGAACTAACGTCCGTCTTACAAGTCTTAACACTCCAATATTTCTTGCACTCATTTTTTCTTTTCGCTCTTATTTCTCACATATTGCGTACTTCAATAACACTCTTTACTTGAGCACACTCCTTACTTAGAACACATACACTTTATTTGAGCACGAATACAACTCAAACGAACCATCTCCATTTATAGATGATGATGAAACGTTCTAGTGTTCTGCTTACGGAGCTTGATATTTTTGAGACGAGGGTCCTCCGAAAACAGCCTCTTTAATCTCTATGAGGTAGTAATAAGGTTCACGTACATTTTAACCACCCAGGCCCCACTTGTGGGATTAACCGGTAGGTTCTAGTGGAAAATATTTACTACTCCATTCTAGAATATTCCTATCTTTTTTCATTCTAGAGTGCTCCTCTCAATTCTCTATGGATCTTTAACTGTTCTAAATTCCTCGTAAAATATCTTAAATATTAATCAAATTAGTAATGAATTCTCAACGTCCTAGATGAAAATACTGTGTCCGCCACTTACAGCAACCAGTAATGAAATATTTGTAAAAGATCCACACTTCACCATCAAAGACTCTTTGCAGGGAAGATTAGTACACTATAATCTCACAAATTAAAAATAACAAAATGATTTAAAATAAGGATTAGTGAAAGTTTAAGCATACCTGAATAAGTGGGAAGCTCTTCCTCCTTAGTGACATTTCCATCCCCTTGTTCAGAAAGAGCAGATCTTCTTAAAGAAGAATAATAAAGTTTGTGGTTTGGAGGAATGAGAAAGCAGACATGTTTTGGTTGCACAAAAACAGAGCTGAAATTCAAAGCCATGGTAGTGTAAGGCCATGAGGTATGTATATGACTTATTATGAGGCTACAAATTTTGCTTCTTAAAAATTCTTTTGTTATTGACAACTCAGTTTAAACAGGTGGCTGAAAATTTCTGTACCACAAAATTTAATTTCTTTATGTGTCCCTGTCCCAATAATCTAATTTTGATATTTATTTCCTTTTAACTCCCACCATTCCCTTTTTTTAAAAATAGAGATGGTTTGAGGAGTGAGATTTGTTTTAGTGATTGAGTATCTCTACAGAGAGTTATGTTAAAATATAAGTAAAAATATTATTCATTCTCCTCTTTTTTCTTTTCGTTAAGTTTTGATTACATTAAGCGTGACTTTTGCTCAATATGTTGTTGAAGAAGCATATAAAGTTTTAAATGTAAGAGAATAAACTTGATGCGAATGGTTAGTTTCTTTCCGCAAACTATTGACAGTTTTAAAAGCACTCTTCCACTTGATTAATTGAATTGAAATACGCCCTTTATCTTGTAACATGAGTGAAATACACGTCTAAATTCTCGTCTAGTCTAGAGTCTTTCAAACACTTCTCTTGACTTGTTATTAAGGTCTACATAGTTTGAAAGCACTTCTTATGTCATGTGATAGATCGGAGTATATCAAAGATGTATTTAAGTGCAGTTAATCAAGTAAAGTAGTGTTTTTAAGACTGAAACTAATAATTTGTACCAGATGTTTTTAATATTTTCTCTAGGTATAACTAAATATGTTTCGCTAAGATTTAGCTGTCCAGCCTGCTTCTCCTTCGCCAGCCGACTATGTGAAAACAATAGAAAAATCCAAAATGTTTAAAATAACCTTCACAACACATAAAGTTTTGTTGCGTGTATCTTGATAAAGTGAAGGGCTTTGATGTCATTTTACTCGTCCGTTTCAGGAGTGACGCGTTATTGAGAGAAAGGTAAGGAAATCCAGAGAGGAGAAAATATGACCGTTAGAAACAGTATTTTCAAAAAGCAAATGTTTATTCCTACATATTATAAATCCATCAACTTGAATTCTCCATTGATTTCTTCGAATCCGATACCCCAAAAAAGACAAACAGCACTTACCACCCCACTCTTCTGCTGGGTCTCACAGATGTTGAGGTTATGATTTTGCAAGAATAAGAAGACATAGCGAGGTTGGTTAAGTTTTTCATCGATGGACAAAATTAGTGCAGAGGAGATGAGAAATGAAGGAGAAACAGTGAAGGAAAGTGGCATTGAGTCTCATCCTTATGCGTTTCATGTTTCTGGACCTCGAAATGTTTCTTCCCCAAATTGGAAAGACCTAATTAATTCTAGTTGGTTAGTGTCTTCTGCTCATAAATCTTATTTTTTCTGAGAGACAGTGATAACGTCTGCGTACCTCTATTTTGTGCGGCTAGGGTGGAGCTAGATTTATTAGTTAGGGGTTTTGCGGGACCCAATAGCTTTGGCCAAAGCATAAACTTAAAATTCTGGATCCGCCTCAGAGTGCTGTGGGTGTGGGTGTAGTGGTAGTTGCATCTAAGATTTAGAATTATATTGGATCTGCCTATGCATAATGCTAATCATAACTCCCTGATTGTGTTTTGATTGTGTGATTTATAAATTCGAACTGTGGAAAGCATTGCTTGATTTATTGGTTCGATTTCTAGCTATGATTTGGTTCATTGAGTGGTTTATATACGAAGATGATTGTTAATTAGAAGAGATTGTGTCTTGAATTATGGCTCTTTTGCTAAAACCCTTGTTCTTTTGTTGGATATGTAAGGCATGTTTATCTGATTGGAAATGTTATGCTGGTGTCGGGTGATATCTTTATGAGATGATCTTAGTATTTGTATAAATGAACTTTCATGGAGGATATGAGGTAAAGTTAACACGAATCCGTTAGTCTAGTGTGTGTACTAGAGCTAACATACTTGTGCTCACTCTTGTAAAACTGAATCCTACGATGTGAATAACAAGTCCACTTGCTAGTAAGATTCTTATGGTATTAGGGATAACATAAATTTCGTTCAATTCTCGGAAAAGCAAAGGGTTTTTCTTTCAAGTCCCTAAATGCTTAACAATTCTTGGAAATCTATCTTCATTCATGCAAGTTTTTGAGATTGACGTTCGTCTTCTTTGTTACTATCTTTTACTTACTGGAGTCAAAATTTGCATTGTCTAGTCTAATTGGTCTGAAAGTCTAAATAGTTTTTCCTAGAGGATGAAGTTGATTTGATCCTGTTTTCTTCTAACCCCTGGATATGAACTAACTCCGTTGTGTTATCAGATTTATTACTCAAAATCTAGCTAGTTCCCTTTTCTGTGGAATATTAGATGATTTGTCGCTGACGCCAATCAGTAATTCACTTGGACAGGAGGAAGGATGCTAACTATAAAAGAACAGTAATGGCCTGCTTCATCCAAGCAGTTTACCTTCTTGAACTTGACAGACAAGAAAATAGGACAGAACAAAATGCACTTGCTCCGAAATGGTGGATACCCTTCAAGTACAAGTTGGTCGAGATTTTAAAAGATGAACGAGATGGATCCATATTTGGTGCAATATTGGAGTGGGATCGATCTGCAGCTTTGGCTGATTTCATACTGATCAGACCTAGTGGTGCACCTAGAGCTGTTTTGGCCTTAAGGGGAACAATTCTTAAAACCCCAACAATGAGAAGGGATATTGAAGATGATCTCCGCTTCCTAGCATGGGAAAGTTTGAAAGGATCTGTGAGATTTAGTGGAGTCCTGAAGGCACTAAAAGCAATCGCCGACAAGTATGGAAGCAATAATGTTTGTATTGCTGGCCATTCCCTTGGAGCTGGTTTTGCTCTTCAAGTGGGGAAAGCGCTAGCGAAAGAAGGAATATACGTAGAGGCACATTTGTTCAATCCACCCTCAGTTTCACTTGCTATGAGCTTCAGAAACATTGGAGAAAAAGCTGGCTTTGCCTGGAAAAGAATCAAAGCGATGCTTCCTTCAAAGTCAGATTCTCAAATCAGCTATGAGGAAGGCCGTGCAACATCTTTTCGAGTAGGCTCAAAGCAATGGGTGCCTCACTTGTATATTAACAACAGTGATTACATATGCTGCTCTTACACTGATGCAGACGGAGCACAAGACGACCAAGCTGCTAACAAGGAGAATGCAAAACCAACAAACTGCAGCCAAGCTGCAGCAAAACTTTTCTTATCATCGAAGGGAAAGCAGAAGTTTCTTGAGGCGCATGGACTGGAGCAATGGTGGTCCGATAACTTGGAACTAGAAATGGCCATTAGTAACAGCAAGCTCATTAGCCAGCAGCTGAAATCCTTGTACACTATGCCAGCTGCTCAACTAACACCAGTCAAGCGATAACAGATGAAAATTAAAAGAAGTGGCCTCGCTCACTCCCTCCCTTCCTTCGTTAAATAACTCATTTTCAGTGCAAATAGTTGTTCATACGTCACCATATTGGTGTGCATTATAACTTTTCTTACAATTTTCATTAATTCCCCTGTTGCATTGAACAATGTAGCTATGAGGATGCTCTCAAGGTGGAGCCAAATAATATCAATTGTGGAACCCATATTTTCTTTATTTGTATATTTGTACTGATGAATTGCGAAACATAACAATGGTGATCTTGATGCAGTTACTAGGAAGAAAAAAGGGTAAATGCCATTGGGGCACAATGAAAAAAGTGCTTGCTCAGTTTTTGCATAAAAACTGATGACAAAGCGACTCTGCTGGGGATCGAACCCAGAATCTCTGGTTCCGTAGACCAGCGCCTTATCCATTGGGCCACAGAGTCTTCAGGTCGACACTCAGCAATAATATCATCTGATTAATTAGAGGACGGTTGAGGTGTTGAATGTTTTCCTTATGAAATTGCTCAGCAACTGTTAGTGGAAACGTAGAAATATCCCTTAAGTTACTTATAACACGTGAAAGTAGCAATATAATCTCATAAGGTTATTTGGTTTAGATACTATATGAAAAATATAACATGTCAAATGACGGAGCGAGAAAATCTAGCATGTGTAGAAGATCCCAACATAAGCAATATATTGCTTTTTTTTAAAAATCTAATAAGTAATAATGCAGTTGATACGATAGCATATGTTTTGTTAATAAAACAGCCATTTGACATCAAAGACTCTGTGGCCCAATGGATAAGGCGCTGGTCTACGGAACCAGAGATTCTGGGTTCGATCCCCAGCAGAGTCGTTTGTAAATACATACAAAAAGTTACAGGTTCGAGTTTTGGCTTACAGTTTTTTGAGTAAACACCATTGCTCCTTCCAAGAAAAATATCAGCAATTCGATGTACATAATTAGCATATGAACAAAACCTAGTACAATATTCACGGCATAATAATAAAAATACTCATCCCTCCACAATTATTCAACAACCCATATACTCTCTACATCGACATCTATTATTAACAACATATACACAACCACCTTCACTATACTTTCCATATTTACTAGATATGAACAACAATCTAGATCAGTGACGGAGCTAAAAAATTTAACATATATACGTAAAAATTTATTAATATTAACCTCTTAGCTCCGCCAATGTTCTAGATGATCATGCACACGAGACTCAAAAAAGAGTGGATAAATCATAACCATAATCATCAAAAATTGAAACCTCTTCATGAATATTCAAAGGCATATATGAATCCATCTCCAAAAGCCATGACTCAATATTCCTATAATAATCTTCTTCAGAAATACTATCTGTTATTTTTAGGCTCCCCATCGAATTATTATTATCCAACAAGCTGAAACATGGATCGCGTAACATATTATTAATATCAATGGATGATGGTATACTTCCTTCTGATGAATCTACGGATAATTCTTGAACGAGTTGCAACCGTTGAATATCATCATCAGAAGGTGGTGTTGATGGTGGTGATGGTGATGATGACGATCGAATATTATTATTATTACCTGTGAGTTGTTGAACAAGATTCTTGAAATTTGAAGGAGGTGTAATATAAACTTTGGGCTTCAACAATTTTATCAACTTGTTGAATTGTTTCTTGTGTGATTTTGAAGGTTGAATATCTATGACTTTCTTTCCCATATTCTTTTTTTTCTTGCTAAGATCTACAAGAAAGTCTTTAGGATTTAACGTTAAGTTTTTTTTGACTTAGCTAGTATCGATGGGATATCCTAAGAGCTAGGTGGAGGTATTAATATATATTGAAGTCTTGGGACTTTGGGAGAAGGAAAATATTTGGTATTTACTAGTATTTACACACAATATACTTGGAAGAAATTACGTATAAGATGCTAAGAATGATGGGTTTTTTTTTATGCACTAAGGTCTGAAAATTGTAGTCCAATACTCTATCCCCTTTATTTTTATTATTATTATTATCATTATTGTTACTTATGGAGCTTGATTTTTAAGACGAGGGTTCCCCGGAAATAGCCTCTCTATCTCCATGAGATAGTGGTAAGGTCTGCGAACATTTTATCCGCTTCAAACCTCACTTGTGGAATTCCACTGGGTATGTTATTGTTGTTATTGTATTATTATTGTTACTGTCAAAAAACCTCCATCATCAGTCAATAGGTTAAAGGGTTTGAGTCATACTAGAAGGTACTCCCTCCGTTCATTTTAATTTATCATGCACTATTTTAGTTATCGAGGTCAAATTATATGAACTTTGATCAGTATTTTAAGATGAGAACTGAAAAGGATTGCAACTTATAGCATTTTTCTTATAGTTTTTTAACCATCTAAATTTGAGATTAAATTTAGCTACTTCAATTTAGCTTTGAAGTGTCAAGTTAACCTCAAAAAGCGAGACAGTGACAAGTAAAAGTGGACAGAGGGAAAAATTAAGAAAATTAGAAAACAAATTGTGCAAACCGCGACTATTTCATTATATAGGTATATATTTTTCACCAGCATATATAATTATTTATAAGAACTAACTTAAATAGATGAGAGGAAAATATCGATATCGTTTTTCTTCTATTTATTGGATTATGTAATTGAGCTTAAATAGATAAATTAGATGTACAATCAATTTTAATTTATCTGTTTCAACTACAACCAATAAAGAGTAATTAGTTAAATACCATTCACTTAAATATTATAGTATATTATTTGTTATTATGTGATGTATTTTCTTTGTTAATATGTATCAAAAGAAAAAATTAATATTTTTTTATATTTACAAATAATGTATTTTTAAAGTTTTCATTTTAATCCTTATAAGATAGACTTATCACTCATTTTAAATCACATGATTAAAACAATGTCCTCTTCTTTCATAAAAACTCCCTGCCTTAATTTTTATATATGATGTGTGTATATATATGAAAATGCATTATTTATACAAATTTCTGATCTCTATCCATGTGTCACCTCATTAGAGTCATTTTTTTAAAATTTAAAAAAAAAATGATTTGCTTTCTTCCCGGTCTATTTAAAAAAAAATAATTTATTTCTTTTTTTTAATAATACTTTAATTTCAGCTCTCCACGTGTTATGTTTAAAGTTAACAAGATTAAATGGTAGCTTGGTACATTTGAGATCATTTCGATTTAGAATCACAAGATTAAAAAGTTTTTTTTTATTTTCTTAAATTTATTGTCAAATCAAATTAGATCATTCTTTTTTAAATAGAAAAAATATTATATTATAAAGAATATGCCAAGAATTGTAATTACATGGATTGCTATTATTTGTATTATTAGGCACTTAATTAATTAAATGTAAACGTTAGTCAATTTCTATAGGATTGATACAGGAAATAGAATTTGGCAAAATAGATTAATACAACAAAATAAAATGTATTTGACACGCAGAACAACAGTAAAGGCACGCAACAAACTACTACTATTAACCTACTTTGTCTTGTCATGCTATCAATTTTTGAATTCCCACTCGATGGTTAGTATCAAAAATATATTTAATTAACCTTGAATTCATATTGAAAAATCTTATATTGGGATAGACTATTTTCGAAGAAACGCGACTTCGTATTTATTAAAGTCATAACAAGTGGTGAAGTCAAGAATTTTAATTAAAGGGGTTCAAAGTATGAGAAAGTAAGTACACAAAGAATTCGAAAGGGGTTCAACATCTACTATATAAACATTACAAAAAAAGGTAATCCAATCTATACAAATAATATAACTTTCTGTCAATCCAAACCTCGTCAGCCATACTGGGCTCTGCCCTTAAGAAATGAAGGAGTACTTTCGTTTCTACCATAACCCTAATCAAATGTAAATAAAATCGATCTTATTTCTGATCAATGAAATGCATTTTTTCCACCTACAAAGCTCATGCTTCTATAATTTGTATTTATGTAGTATATATTAATTGTATTTTCTTTATTATTTTTTCCATTCAACTTGTAGAGCCGTGGAACTTTGGAGGATTCATCCTAGTGAAGTCCCTTACCCTTGAGGCTTGAGTAGGAGCATGACGAGCTTGGACTCCTCTTAGTTGGCCATGGATTGTGCCAACAATGTGATAACATTCTCGATATTTTATTATTAGAGAAACTCCTTAAAAATTATGTATGATTCATATTTTGCTAAGTGTGAAATTACTTGTATAATAATTATGATGCTCCTTGGGGAACATCAATCAAGATATATATGTCCAAGTTAGATAAATAAGTAATGCCATTATGTCAACAGATGGAGTAATTATTTGCAAGATTTTCACCACTAATTGGGACATAAATGTATATTATAATTAGAATGAAAAGGGACATTAACATGAGATTATAAACATCCATATCATTTATTGAAGTGACTTCATGTTATTAAAATCATATCAGAATCTTGAATTTTGGCTGGTGGCTGTCTTTCATATGTGATTGTGATGCCAGAAAGGAGAAATACAAAGGAAAAATTAAAAAGATGAAGAAGCCAAATATCAATACCAATTAGGGATCAATATTAATCTACTAATAATTCCAAAGTTAGGCAGCATTATTTTAGGAAAATTTAAGTGTAAAAATGTAGCTATGTTGGTTTTTTTTTTTTTAGGGGGTCAAAAGCTATGTACCCCAGTTCCTGACATTTTGCCATCCTTGGAGTGTGCACACGATAAACTTAGCGTTAATGTAATAGCTAACCACTCATTTCACAAAAATGAAACAAAAAAAGCCCTCAAGAACCACAGGTATTAAACTATTGATAAATTAATTATTAAATCGTCTGAATGAACTACATAGACATATTTTCTACACAAGTATGTAATAATTTAAAAGCTTGCTACAAAATATTTCTACACCCTATGATTTGAACTCTATTCAATATGAAGATTTCTTTGTGCATTCATCAGTAGCAATGTCTAGTTTTAAAAAGAATACTGTCAACTGTGCTAAACAAATAGCAACAAAAACTTCAAGAGTGTGATGATTTGTCTTTCTTCCCTGCAAGAATCATTGAAATCTGGAGACCTCTACTGAAAGCCTGGTTGAAGAGCAACCGCGTCTGGAACTCTGATACGAATGGGAACCAAGACAAGACCACAACTGGCGCGAATATGAAGAGTCCCATGATGCATTCGTATGCCCGTGCCAACTCCATCACTGAATCCCAAATTCCAAGCCCTTTAAAACAGGGTCTGCATGCTTGACCAATCTTTGAACATAAAGGAAGAAATTAGTCACAAAGGTATAATCATGCTCTCACAAAAAATAAATTGATCCGCCTCGACAATGGGAACATTTTCATTTCATTCTAGTAGCTAAATGAAGAAGCAGAAACAGAAGTTGTTAATGCAATATTACCAAGAATAAGATCAACAACACACCCAGAGTAATCCCTCAAGTGAGGTATTGGGAGGGTAGAGTGTATGCAGACCTAATCCCTACCTAGATATTGTTTCTGATAGACCCTTGCCAGAAAGAAAGCATTTCAAAGCAGTTCGGACAAAGAAATAGGAACGAAGAAGCCATGGCAAGAAAATAAAGAAAGCATGACAAAGTATGCTGAAAGAAACGAACAATAACTAGAAACAAAATAATAAGGTAATGGAAGAATGAAAAAAATAACAGATGGTAACAGAAATTAAAGGACGAGCCTACAAGAGTACATACTAACAAAAATTACCGAGAATAAAGATCATTAATCAAAAAGAGAATGATCGCACATAGATGAGTTAAGAGTAGAACTAGACTTTAACTTTCTATGTAATTCAAATTGTAAGAATGTAAGAGGGGGGATTATAGATTTACATTTTTCTATTTGACCATTGTCCAAGAACAAAACAAACTAGCAAGAAAATAGAACAAAAATGATGATCCTTATGATATACAAAGAAATGAACTTACAAGAAGAATGCCCCAGCCTGTCGGTACAAAGGCAAGTATGGCAGCAAATAGATCACTTATGGTCAGGCCACAAACAACAAATAACACGGTCATGACAGATACGAATCCAAGGAATAGAAGTGCTTTCAGAATTCTGAACATTAGCTGAAAATCAGTCCCAAATCTTCGTCTGCCCATTGATACCATCTATAGAAGCAAAATAACAAGAAGCGTGATTAGAGAACCATATTAAGGCCAACATAAGCATGGATAATTGTTCATAATATTTCCCGCATCTAGTTCAAGCATATATAAAGATGCAGCATGAGTTAACTCTGATAGATTGAGTTACAAAGCTAGATGACTGTCGACGAAGCTGATATTCTGCAATTGAAAGAAACTAGATATTCTGTGAATAGACATAATTAGGAAAGATGAAATTATGCATTTGTTTAAACAACATTTCACCCCATCAACAGTAGTACTATGGTAAATGTAATTACTTCAGCCACTTGTGTCAAGCAAAGCTAAGAGGTAAATACCTTTAAGACCAGAAGAGCAGTGAGCATAACAAACCAAGAAAGTCCATAAACCTGTATGAGATGATTCAATGGAAACTGTAAGACTCTTCTTCAGAAAGGAGAGACAAAAGTCAAAAACTATAGAATGACAAGTTCTTACCAGTAAACTTCGGCTGCCGTGAGCTATATCAAGGTGATAGACAATTCCATACTGGTAAATAAAAAAGCGGAAGGCAAGGATAATGTCAATCACTCTACCCCTTATATTTGTGTGTTTCAGATGTTCTTGCTCCCCATTCCACCAAGATTCCCAACTTTTATCTGGTGAAATCCCAATGCCTCCACGATTTCCCATCCACCTTTTCCAATCTGTCCAATCATCTACTGTCTTTTGCCAGTCGAAACCAGATGGATTGAACACAAAAGGAGCAAACAACCAGGAACCCACCAAAAACCACATTGAAATAGTAACAAACCAGTATAATTGTGAATCGCGATATGATTCTCCATAGACTTCATAGACAATTAACAGCATAAAAAGCTCCAGCCCCTTGACAAAGTGACTGCGAGAATACATCCTGTAGTTATCTGCATACTTTGCATGGAAAACAACAAAGCCACGACCAGTAGCTCGATATTTAGAACCTCCATGCAAGATCGTTCTGCCGTAATAATGTGCTTTTGTTCCGAGTTGGAATGTAAAAAATACCGAAGCAAGCTGCAGCTGCATTATTATAAAATCACCCAGGGCCGTGCGAAATCCTCTCTCCAACCCAATTTCCATAACCATAGGGAGTACAAGCAACAAGCCCAGCTGAAATACAGATGAGGCAGCCATAGCCTCTTCAAGAGCTTTGGACTGACGAACTATGGAATCCTCCAGAATTCTTTTTTCCAACCCACTCAAGACCATATATAACCGTCCATACAGAAACACATAGACAGTAAGCACCGTAACCTGGGAAATTAGACTCAAGAATAAAACTCCAGTTTCCAGCAGATATAAATGGAAACAATAATTCTGAAACTAAAGGAGGAGGCAGAAACTCATTTTTTCTCAGAGAACTGGACAAGTACTGCTAGTGTAGCAACAAGAGAACACAAAAGTATGTGGACTTCCTTGAAGATAAATAAAGGTAAGAAAGAAATCAACACTCGGAAAGTATGACATAGCTGCAGAGAGCTCAATTCATTCACATTAATGAAATACCTGACACATGGTGTCCAGTTTTCACTTTTTTGTCAAGTTTTAGTGATATCTTTTATTGATTCCTTAGACAAAAAAAATTAAGTTAAACACCAGACAATCTACACCAAAAGGCAACCTTTGAAAGTAAAATACATGTTTCAGTTGATAAGTAGCACCTCCATACTAATTCATTCAATAATTCCTTGAAGAGCATTATATATGAGGTACAGATTGAAATGATATTTAGGATAATATGAGTAACTACCTTCTTATTTATGGATATTATAGACACCTCTCACCCCACAATGAGCGGGAGCCTTTTGAGGCACTGGGGTATGTTGTTGTTGTTGTATAGACAACTCTCATAGAATTAAACGTATGTATACTCGCATTACCAAGACCTCCGTAAACATGACTACCTGTGATAACTAAGCTGAAAAGCTGACGTCGTCATAAAAGTTTATTAAATGCCCGCTTCACTATATACTACATTAATTCATGTACTTTCTCATATTGTAAAACTTCTGATTGAACCAGATCATGAATGATGGTTAATGCAAAAACAGGCCAAGTACCGCAATGTGTGCCAACAGCTCCAGTTACATGTAAGTGGTTAAAGTTATGTCTCTCTTTTACATGGCATCAAAGATGTCAGGATAAAGACTAGCCACCAATATTACTTTCATCTCATTAGATTAAATTTATGTACATTTTCTTTGCTTTTATTTCTTTGTAGAGATTTAATATATTCTTGTACTAATATTCTTCAATACCACCTGCATTCTTGTAAACAGTATACAAGATGATAGTACTGCTTAAAATCAAAAGCACTAACTATAGATTTTAAGGTATTACAGAAGCCTCAAAAGTAAATTCGAAGTTATCATTGGAGTTTTTTTCATTTTGGTCTTTAATTTAAAAAAATTGCTAGGTCAAAAGTCAACCAGGTTCTAAACAAAAGTCATGGGATGCACATTCCAGGCTTAGAAACTATACTTTAAGCTCTATTTTTCTTTCTTCTTTCTGATATTGCCATATTTTATAGCCAATTTTATGAATAAATCTACTATAGAATATAGGCCCTAAGTGTTACAGTTATTTATCGAGGAAAATATTAAAAGGATTATTCCTAAACTTATCCTAATTGTTATTTTTTAGGGTAGCCTTTATCATTTTTCAGCTTGAGCAATTTATATTACTTGGATGAAAAATCTACGAGGAGAAGAATACTAAATACTGTTTCCAATGATAATCCTTTTCACTACTATCTTTCCATCCTTTCTTTTACTTTAACATACATCATTTTTGTGTTAAAAGACTTGAATATTCCCATATAATAATGGAAAGAACTTCAAATTAGAACAAGTTGGCTTACTACATTATCTCTCCTCAGCACTCATCATAAGTTTCCTAGCGAAAAACTACTGCAATAACCCAATAATATTTGTGTTCTAGATAACTTGATAATTCCTGCACCAATCCTTGTATTTAGGTTCTGTATAGCTGAAGGAATTAGCTTAGCTTCCAACTAGTAAAAATCCTTCAGACAGTACAATTGTTAAGAACTGCAAGTGACAAGCAAAAAATGCAGGAACAAGCCCTATAGACTTATTTTCTCCACCTATTTTGTATTCAAAATACTAGAATAACGATCTGATAGTTTAAATAATTTGTTGCTTAGAATTGTGTTCTGAATATGTTTACTACATGCCAATGAGCAGATTCAAAACATTGTTCAGAAACAAAATATGCAATGAGAATGAGGTTTCCACATCTATACTATGTCATAAGCCCAGGCACATCAAGTGAAGGCCTGTTGGCCTCATGGTCTTTCCTGAGGTCTAATTTCAGAATTTTCCCTTCTGTTCGAGGAATGCTGAAAGAGAAGGTATTATCTTAGGATCACGTGTAAGATGATGCCTCTTTAACTTATCCAAAAAAAAAAAAGGATGATATGTCATGAAATGGGGAGCAACTCTCAGAGGTAGTTTGCAAAGCACAAACAAACAATGTGGTCCAACATTCACCTCTATCAACATTAACAGAATGAAGGTGAAAATAATGTGCTCTAAAACTTGCCTCTTAAATGCCTAGGCAGAGGTCACTACTACATTACCATCAGCTCTTTACCAAGCCTCCCAAAAAATACAGAGACATCGCATGAATCTCTAAGTATGTGTATTTCTATTCCTTTTCTGGGTCATCAACTTATTTCATCATGTGTTCCAATGTTTTATTTCTCAATGCTTTTCTTTGGTAATATTTCACTGTAAAAGCTCAAAAGTTTGATATAATGTGATGCATCAATTGTGTACATCACCAAGCATGCTTTACCTGGGAAAATTAATTAGTTTTTACAACTACAGCAGCCAGCAACCCTTCTTGATTCACCAGTCACATAGTCAAAAGATTTTATGTAATGAAGTATGTGCATGGCACTAAGAGCAGTTTGTATACCATGCTACTGAAGTAGAAACCAACTGTGGTGAAGTAGAATGACAACATCCTGTAGAAGTCAAATCGACGCCCAAGCCTATAGACATCACGGCTCAGTGTTTGTTCTCCATTTCCATTTGCCACCTTTGCCTCAAACTGAGAGATCTGATTCATCCCCACATCACGACCCTTCCCTACTTGGATGTATTCATGATGTGTTACGAATCCTCCTCGTAAAGTTGAATTATAACCTGAAGATGCATCCCAGTTAACTACCAAAATATGCCTTAACAGTTTCACCATTAAAAAAACAATATCCCACCTGAAAAAATATCTTCACTCAGGTTAATTGTTTTAGAAGCTTTGCTAATACCACCCCTTGTCACATGAAAGATTCTGTCGAAAATATCAGGATGACCATAATGAAATCTTACCCTGTAAAATTTAAAAAGAATAAAAACAAGTTGTGAGTCAATCTTAAAAACGAAGCACACCAAAAAAAATAGCCCTAATGAATTGCAATTAAGGAAGGATAGTCAAGTCAAATAGTATCCATTTCTGCCCAGTTGGATTAGAATGGTTGACAGTTGAAAAGGCAAGAGACCAGGAAGAAGTGTCAAAAAGAGCATGCGATCGTTACAGGATGCCAGAATTGGTCAATTACACATGCAATATATTTAGTAGGGCAATAAATTCAAGCAGCTAACTGGACCTAAGTCCTGAGTAACTAAATTGAGACTGACAAAGTCAAATTGTGTCCAAAACAGAGGGAAAAAGAAAATCAAAGAAACAAAATGACAAGCCTATTTAACATTTTAGGGTGTAAGTGTTAAAATATAGATAAATATATATAGCCTGAAAAGCTTAGGCCCAAAATCAACACCAAACCACGAAAAGATTATTCACCTACTTTGAACCAAACAATCCAGTTACAGAGACAATAGCCAAAACTAAACCAAACAAATATTCATCCCAAGTCCAGAAAGCTCAACAATAGAACTGAACTTAAAGAATCAATTCAAAACATCTACAGTTGCTCAAGAAAAGTCATGTCAGCATAATTTTTTTCTGCAATAGGACTCTTGCACTGCAATAGCTAAAGAAACTACCTCCAGCATCGGTTAGTGCTAAAGAAAGAAGAGTTGTAAATATCTAAGCTTTCCAGGTATATATTGAAACATTTATGAAGATGATGGTACAGATTTGCAGGTCTAGTTATTTTATTTAGAATATTCTAAATATGTATTTATACCTTTGAGTCTTGAAATAACAATACAAGAAATTCCTTTACTATCTCTTTCCATTACATGGTATCAAAGTCAGACTCCTCTGAACTCTTGCCTTTTTAAAAAAAAGAATATTGTGACTTCTAATTGCTTAAACTTTTAGATGGGATGGTCACACAATTTAATATGGTATCAGAGCAAGCACAGATCCTAAAAATCGAATCTCACCACCAACATTACCAAAAGAATTTTTACGTGCTTGGCTCATGAAAAAAAAAAAAAACCCAGATCTACACGTGAGAGGCATGTTGAGGATATAACTAAGAAAATAAAAGTAGGGATTGGAATCAAGAGTTTGAAGATCCAGAGCAAAGCTCTCAGAATAAAATGGAAGTGTAAGTACTTAATGGGAGCAAAACTAGCTTTCGAAAGGATAATTTGGGATAAGGTTAGAATTCTAGAAATGGCTTATCCAGATGTCATTAAATAAACGTGTAAACCTCAATGATGGAACATCATTTTCAGAAGGCAAATCAATGACTGGGAAATACATAGAGTGATTGATTTCATAGCATACTTGGGCAATTTAGTGGGCTACAGAAGGGAGAAGATGTTCTTTTGGTGGTAGGCAATAGCAAGGGATTATTCAAGGTCAATAGAGCTTACAAAATGATGAATCACCCTAATCAACATGTTAGAATTGAAATAAGAACAAGAATAGATTGAATTTTTTCTAGAAGACTCTTTCTTGAATATTGTTCAAGAAACTTTTGGATTTGCCAGTATTCCACCAATTAGTAACCCAAGATATAGAATCCTACTTCAAAAAGGAATGTAATGTAGTATCTATAAATAGGACTCAGTGTAATAATGTAGATACACAATATAATACCCTTCTCCTATATTTCCCACATGGTACCAGAGCATTGGTGAAAAACATATGATGAAAGGAAATAAGGTCAAAATAGTCTTTGTACATCAAATCCGAATGATTTTCTAGGTTGTTTTGCATCAACCCCATCAGTGTTGTGCGAAACCAACACCATCATGGGGTTCCTTAGCCTCTCAAGATCATAACCCACAAAATTCCACCAGTAGAAAACCTTTCAAGCGCCCCCACACATCGTTGGAAGTAGCCTTCTCCGGGAAGATCTACACCATATCTCGAGCGCATGATCCTCTTCCCAGCCACTTTTTTGAAAAATATTGTTGTGATCATTTCAGCTAAATCAACGGTTACTGCAAAAATTTTGATGACTACTAGTAGCTATCTCTGTTTCTGTTAGTGTTGTGCAAAATCCAACACCACCACACAATCTAGCAAACTCTAGCGACAACCAACATTGTCAGTTGAAGATCTCTTATGCGCGGTTGGATCTAGGGTTCCAACAACCGCTTCAGTATTATGGGCCGGTTAGTAAGTCTATTCCAGTCAATTTTTCGATGACTTTCTTGTTCAATATCAACTCGTCTCTTGATTCCAAGACAATTCATATATGTTATACCAAATTCCGAGCACTTTTTGATGATCTCTGAACTGTTTCTGATGGATTTGAGTTTTCCAACAGTGTTTTCGATCTATTTTAGATTCATTTTTGCCAAAGAGTATACTTAGATATTCGGCTGGATTACACTAATACTTTCTCTCCACTGGCTAAAATAGCATTTGTCCGCCTTTTTCTATCTATGATTGTCGTTTGCCATTAGCCTCTTTATCAGTTGGACATTAAAAATGTTTTCTCCAAGGTGATATTGAGGAAGACGACTAAATGAAGTAACCACCTGGTTTTGTTGTTCAGAGGAGTGTAGCCTTAATGTTGGTTACGCAGGTCACTCTATCATCTGATACAGTTGTCTCGAGCTTGGTTTGGAAAGTTCAGCACAATAATTCAGGAGTTCTGTATGACTCATAGTGTAGTTAATTACTGTCTTTTATTGATATTCTACACCAATATGTGTATTTATTTAATGGTTTATATTGAATTATTGATGATATCGTCATCACCAACAATGATCAAGATGTTATCTCTTCCAGCATCTTCAAACTAAGGATCTCGAAATTGAAGTATTTTTTAGGTGTTGAGGTTTGCTTAATCTAAGTCAAGCATTGTCTTTTAGCAACGCAAGTATGTCTTAGACATTCTTGAGGAGACAAAAATGATGGATGTAGACCCATTGGCACTCATATGGATCTGAATGCTAAACTCCTGCTAGTACAAGAGGAGCTTCTCAATGGCCCTGGAAGGTATAACAAGCTAGTTGAAAAGTTAAATTGCCTCATAGTGACTAGACCTAATGTCTCTTTCCCCGTGAGTGTTGTAAGTCAGTTTATGACTTCCCCCTGTGAGCTAGTTTAGATTAAATAGTTACTGTCACTTTGTCAGAGAAAAGATACACTCAGCAGATACTGAAGTCAAGTGACCGGCTTGCAGATATCTTCACTAAGTGCCTCACTGGTCCTCATATTAGTTACATTTGTAACAAGCTCGGTACATATGACTTGTACGCTCTAGCTTAAACTGGAATAGGAATAGGAATAGTATATAGAATCCTGTTTGAATAAGATTGTAACGTAGTGTCTATACATAGGCTTTAATGTAATAATGTAGATACATAGAGCAATAATATTTTTCTCTCATATTTTCACACAACAGATAGCCAACTGGCCATGAAAGCATATCTGGAAACCAAAATACCGCATAACGTAGCCTTTTTTGTGTGGCTACTAGCCACAGAAACTGCCCTTACACAAGGCAATTTGATGAGAAGAGTGATCCCATTGTGTTCAAGATTTTTTTTTTTTTTTTGGGTGGTGAAAAAGCTGACATAGTTAACCATCTTTCCTTTACTGTAAGATAACAGCACAACTATGTAGAATTATCTTAAACCTCAAAGGGATATCTAGGACCATACCTGGTAAGCTTATG
Source organism: Solanum medicagineum (assembly GCA_026153255.1). NCBI lineage: Eukaryota > Viridiplantae > Streptophyta > Magnoliopsida > Solanales > Solanaceae > Solanum > Solanum medicagineum. Next base: position 11,489,560 of record JAPFFP010000099.1, read on the forward strand.
GTAAGGTTAGAAGGGCTCCAAAATAGTTGGGAGGAAACAAGCTAACAGGCAAAAGATAGGAATAGATGGAGAATTGTCCCTGCTTGCATAAGGTGGACAATCTAAAATGAAAAGAATTCCAGGTGTTTTAAGAATGTTGAGAATGGAATGTAGAAGATCAAGCTAAACTTCATCTTGCTTTTGTGTTTTTGGTGTAATCAGATTTGCTTAAATGATATTGTTTCTATTATTGATGTTTACGATTCAATGTAGCCATATAGGACAACAGAAATTGAGAGTACTTCTGTAAATATGGATTCAGAACAACCCATGTGCTGATTTGTTCATTTGGTATACAGATATTGTTACCGGTTTCAAAAAAAAAGTGCTCTCTCTAAGGGATCATTTGGTTTGGATACAAGTTATGATGGGATTAGTTATACTGGGATGAGTTATGCTGGAATAAGTTATGCTGGGATAAGTTATGCTGAGAGTAGTTTTTATTGCTTGTTTGGTTTGTCATATTCATAATACTATTTATTGCATAATTTCTAAGAATAAGTTGTTTGTTTACAAAAATATCCTTCACCTTGTTTAGGTTTTTTTTTTTTAATATTCTCTTTGCAACCTCTAGCTATTCATTCTTAAAATAAAATTTTCATCTTATTTAACATAAATAATTTTGTGCATGCATTTTTCATGATTATGTCATGTATTTTATAATTAAACCTTAATCTTATTTAGCTTAAAAATAAAATGTCCATCTTATTTAGTTTTCAATAAAATTTTTATCTCATTTAGCTTAGAAATAAAAATTCCACGCATCTTATTTAGCTTAAAAATAAAATTTTCATTTAAGTTTGTTAAAGTAAAAAATTATTATCAAATTTTAAAGTTATGTACTTTTTAATTGATATTTAAAATACAACTTTTAAGTGAGTAATAATTATTTAATTAAAAATATGTAATTTAATAGTGAAGTGAACATTTTAAGAGAAATCAAAATATGGATAAACATAAGTATTAGACAAATAAGTTCAACTTATAATATATATTCATAAATAGAAATTGTATTTGTAAAATATAATTTTTCATAGAAAAATATGTTATCATAAAAATAATAATTAATTAAGATAGTGAATGTTATTATAAATATTATTAAAAATTATGCTAATATACATGAATATAAAATAATGTATAAAAGAGAGTTTAAAGGGGGGTAGTTTTGCAATTTTACATACTTAATCCCAGGATAACTTATCCTGGGTTTGTTATTCCACCCACAAGGAGGGATAACTTATCCCAGCATTAATTGTTAATCCCGGGATAAGTTATTCCAACTTGTGCAACCAAACAATGAATTGTGGGCCACTTAAAAGTTATCCGGGGATTAAATTTCTTTATCCATCACACCAAACGACCCCTGGGGGGTTGGTCCAATGGTTAAAACCTTGAGCAAAAATGCCCCTAGGTCCCAGGATCGAATCCCCAGGGCCACTGATGTGTTACCTGGTCGTGCATCAGGGCCCCGTGGAATATTAGTCGGGTCCGCAAAGGGCGGGCACTGGACACCACGGTCATCAACAAAAAATAAAAAAAAAACAATTGGTTTAATTTTCCTTAATAAAAACAGTAACATCAACAGATTCTTTCCTCTGCACAAGTTTTTTTGGGGTTGAACTAGGTCTTTGTTGATGTATTCTTTTCCTTCACAAAATGTCTATATCAAAAACAACAGCAGCAACAACATACCCAGTGGAATCTTACAAGTGGGGTCTGGGGAGGGTAGCATGTACGTAGACCTTACCCCTACCTCATAGAGATAGAGAGGTTATTTCTGGAAAACCCTTATCTCAAAAATCAAGCCCCATGAGCAGAAGACACAGATATGGAAAAGAAGGAAAAAGAAAAGGAAAAAAATGACTAATAATAAAAAACAAATAATAGTATGTAAATACGATAAAGTAACAAATATAAGATGGATAATGGCAACACAGGATATAAAGACTACTCCTACTAACCTACTAAATCATAAGGTCATACATCAACCTACCCTTACTAGCCTATTAGCCTTCTACCCTAATACGCGTCCTCTATTTCTTTTCTCCAAGGTCATGTCCTTGGTGAGATGAAATTTCACCATATCTTGTTTGATGACCTTCCCCCCAATACTTCTTTGGTCTATCTCTACCCCTCCGTATAACCCCTAAATCCAACCTCTCGCACCTCTTAACAGGGGCATCAATACTTCTTCTCTGCACATTTCCAAACTATTGCAGTCTCGCTTCCCTTATCTTGTCAGCCACATGGGCCACTTCAAACTTCTCACGGATGATCTCATTCCTATTATCACTCCTGGTATGTCCACACATCCATCTCAACATTCTCATCTCTGCACCTGCATTTTCTGAACATGTGAGTTTTCAATTGGCTAACACTCTACCCCATAAAGCAAAGATGGTCTAATCGCTATTCTGTAAAACTTGCCTTTAAGTTTAGGTGGTATCTTTTTATCATACAATACTCCAGAAGCAAGCCTCCATTTCATCTATGCTGCCCCAATACGATATGTGACATCATCGTTGATATCACTATTATTCTGGATGACGGACCCAAAATACTTAAAGTTTTCTTTCTTTGGAATAGGTTGAGTGGCTAGCGTCACTTTAATGTTTGTTTCATCTCTCGCAACACTGAATTTGCACTTCATCCATTTGGGTCCTGCTTAGTTTGAACCCCTTGGACTCCAAAGTATGCCTCCAAACCTGCAATCTATCATTAACTTTAGCCCGAGTCTCATCACTCAGTACTATGTCATCTACAAATAACATACACCATGACACCTCCTCCGTGATAAACTGTGTAAGCTCATCCCTGACTAAGGCAAAAAGAAAAGGGCTCAACACAGATCCTTGATAAAGTCCCATTTCAACGAAAGTACTCTGAGTCTTCTCCCACCTTTCTCACCCGAGTTTTGGCTCTATCATATATGTCCTTTATTACCTTAATATACGCTATTGAAACACCTTTCGCCTCTAGACATCTCCATAGCACATCTCTCAGAACTTTATCATAGGCCTTCTCAAGGTCAATGAACACCGTATGAAGGTCCCTATTTCTCTCTATATTTTCCACTAATCTCCGAAGAAGATGGATTGCTTCAGTAGTCGACAGCCCCGGCATAAATCTGAACTGATTCTCTGAAATAGACACTCCTTTTTTCACCCTTAACTCCACCACTTTTTACCAGACCTTTATAGTGTGGCTTAACAACTTGATATCCCTGTAATTGTTACCGTTTTGAATATCACCCTTGTTTTTGTGTAATGGAACCCTATGTTGCTTGGACTCTTGAAAACTGTCGACGGGTGGGTGTTGGATCCTCTAAAAATAGTGTATTTTTGAAGGATCCGACAGGGGTGCGGCAACATTTTTGGAGAGTCTGAGCAACTTAGATGGAACCTTTGTACTCCTCTATTCATCAGTAGGGATGGCAATGGGCGGGGCGGGGGTGTGGCGGGTAGAGCTCAACTCGCCCTGCCCCGCCCCGCATGATGATTTTATTTTATTTTTCAACCCGCCTCGCCCCGCCCCGCCCCACATAGACCCGCCCCGCATAAATTTGTCCTGCTTAAATTTAAGTTCTTTTATTTTTTAATTGAATTCAATATGAAAAATTAAAATTCGTAATTGTTTTTAAATTTTTCGCTATTTAACATCTCAACAACTAATTGACTATTTTTAGTTGACATTTCAACAATTATTTCTTAATTCTTAATTAAAAGCATCTAATTAATATTTCAACAAATAATAATTTTCCGGACATGTCTAATTAAATTTTTTTAAAAAAAATATAAAATTAAAGACAATGATTAATATAAAAAGTTTATATCTTTGAGTAAAAAGATTTAATTTTCTTCAAATATAAACCCGCAACCCGCCCCGCCTCGCATAGCTCTAAACCCGCCCCGTACCCGTCCAGCCCCGGCCCGTTGCCATCCCTATACACGGGGCATCTTAGACATCTTCATAATAGCATTAATCAACCTAGTCAACCACTCAACACCATCCTTGACCATGCTCTTCCAAAATTCCACCGGGATCTCATTGGGTCTGATCGTTCTCCCTTTGCTCATCCTACTAATAGCACTTCTAACTTCCTCAACTCTGATACGCCTGCAATAACCAAAATCATGATGATTATCGGAGTACGCCATATCACCCAACTCAATATCTCTATCCCCTTTTTCGTTGAAGAGTTTATGAAAGTAAGCTTGCCACCTTAGCTTAATGGAAGTCTCATCCACAAACATCTCACCCTTCTCATCTTTAATGCACTTCACTTGGTCCAAGTCGCGAGGTTTCCTCTCTCTCATTTTCGCAAGCCTATACAATCTCTTGTATATCAAAGAAATGAATTCACATCACAGGTGGAGAAATTTCAGTTTTTGCAGTTGTCAAACATGTATTTAGATAACTAAAAAGGCAATGGAAGATATCATCAATTTCCATTTTCCCTGAAGGTTTTCAAATTTTTTCCATTTCCCCGAGGTTTTCAAATTTCAACCTCCTGACATTTTATTAATTGGGATCCCCAGGTCATTGCAGAAAATTTATCTGAAGAAGAAATTAAAGGTTTGAAAGCGATGTTTGCAAACATGGATACAGACAATAGTGGGACAATCACTTATGAAGAACTAAAATCAGGATTGGCCCGCCTTGGATCAAAGCTTTCGGAGGCTGAAGTTAAGCAACTTATGGAAGCTGTAAGTATGATTCATTTAACTGAATTTATCTGTTTATTGGGCTTCCTGTCAGATTTCTTGGTTCTATGTATCCTGTTTATGGTTTGATATTTTAGGCTGATGTGGATGGAAATGGAACGATTGACTACATTGAGTTTGTTACTGCAACAATGCATAGACATCGACTTGAAAGGGATGATGATCTATTCAAAGCTTTTCAGTATTTTGACACAGACCATAGCGGGTGAGTCTAAAAGCAATCTCAGTGTTTCAAGCTTTTAGCTAAGTGTAGCTTGTACTATAGCTTTGTAATTTTTCCAGATTTCAATATGGATCTGTTAGGAGAACTTTGGAAGGAGGCAACTGAAAATTATATTTTAGTCTTGTTTTTGTTGATGGCTTTCATTTTGATGAATTATGGAGACGTTTCCTTACATATGGTTCTTGGGTGTCATCCAGTGTGTTGACACTTGATTGGTGAGGGTGAGGGTTTTGTGTTGGGGGGGGGGGGCTCTTATAAGCCGAGCCATTTTTATTGCTGGACCTCCAGGGGGGGGAGGGGGGGGGGGGGGGGGGGGGGGGGGGGGACCTTTCCGGA
>JAPFFP010000099.1:11507935-11518771 GCA_026153255.1 Solanum medicagineum
AAACATTTATCGGACCTGCAAAGGAAGAGTATAAGTACCTTCTTCCTTAGACTGCAAAAACGAAAATAGTAACATGCTACACAATTGATTACCAAAAGTATTCATTCAGATCATCATAATTTCTCCATGCTGAATGACTTGCTGTCCCATTCTGGTTTCTCCTGGCTTCCTTTTTCAGCGTAGATAATTCAGATAAGGTGACAAACAACAATACTCTGAAGAAAACAGCACAAATATGGGAGTCACCTTTTGAATGACTTCATAAATAGGGGTCACAACATCCCGCAGGAAAGACTCCTCGCCATGGGACACTGGTTGATATGCACCTCCACTGACGGGAAGTACATTGCCAAATAGTATTCCATGCATCTCATGCGCCATCTGGTTTTTGAAGTTTAAAAGGAACCCAAACACATGGACAATAACTGTTTATATAAATAATGTTGCTCTGTTTCTGGAAAAAATAACATGGAGAATAATCTCCACAATACATCCAAAATACTGAAGAATTATGAAATGACGTGTGCAATGTGTATAAATGACTAGACAATTCGCTATGGAGAAGATTATCGCATCAATCAAGCATCACAAAACTGATCAGACTTCGTGAAGAGGTCACATGGTAACATTAAACATGTTATTACACTGTTCCTCAACACCCACATCACCCTTACAGAAGAAAAACCAAAAGTGTCCCTCGAGACTTATTTATCTTGGTATTGGCATAATGTCTATTCCTTCAGTGTGTGAGATAGTCACGTGGAATAGCCCACAAGAGACAACAGAAGCAGTGACTTATGTAGACTAAGCAGTAAAATTCTAGACAAATCCAAGGCATGTACTAAATATAGATAAAGATTTCCACACGTTCCACTTTAAACGGAGAAGCATTATCACATATGCAAAGAAAGCAAACTTACATTGTGGAAGATATAGCAAAGGCATTCTGGCATAAATCGTATATTTGAAGCTTCCCCCCATATAAGAAGATAAAGGGCAATGTAAAGAAGCTCCAACTGTTGCTGGTCACAACCCGGCGGAAACCTGCAACACAAGACGTAAAAGCCAACCAAGAGAAAATCACTTCCTGTCCCATTTTTATAAGACACTACTACTATTTTGGAATCAGAAATATTCTACTTCGAGTACATTCATTCACTAAATACTTTTTAATTATTGAAGTTTGAATTAAAGTACTTTCTTTGTAATTTCTAAATATGTAAATTTAATGTCAAAAGGACTAAAGACCTGAGGTTCATACTACACCAACAATGAGCAAGTCTGAAATACGTACCTGAACTGCATCATTCTCTTTAGGATGAAAGGAGTAATACATTTTTCATTTTGACGAATTTAAACATATTTGGCGTATTCTAAAAGGTTATGCTGATAATTTCCTGATCACTACTTGGCTCACCTGAGGTTTGTAGGACAGTGCAAGTATTTGTACCATGATTCATAGTTTTTGAATATTTTATCCTTCAGCTGCCTAACTGTATATCTGTCCAACTGCAAAAATGTTCTCTCGTGCTCAATTTTCAAGAGAAAAGTGCCAAAAGGGTTGTTTGCTAAGCAGACAAAATAAATAGAGATATATATGCATATTTGAACAAACTGGTGTAATTATCAAATAAGAAGATACAGTTACCTCATTATAATTTGCATCATCGTCCACACTCTTGTTTCTTATGTCCATGTTTGCAAGTAGCAATATCAAGTGCTCCCTCTGATTTGCCACATTTGCTTTCTTGATCCACATAAATCAGCAGCAAGATGCAATCAGATGAAATTAGGAATCTCAACTATCAGCATGTTGAACGAAATGTACTAGACGCAATTGAAAAAATGCTCAATACCACATCTCTGTTTGAAGGCATCAAAAAGGGTACAGAATGCAATTGAAAGAACCACGGCAAGCTCAAGGAGGTAGCTTTCCTTAGGGTAGTACATGTGTTACTGAATACGAAGGTCTGCCATAACATATCTCACAGCATTCCGAAGTGTGATGCAATAGAAATTAAAAGACAATCACAGACTAGCAGGTGGTTTTCTTTCAACAAGGAGGACTTGCAAAGTGTAGGATTTCATCAAGGAAGTGTTCAAAGTACCTCTGAAGTTCATAGGGACTCATGAATTTATGCAAGTGACTACGTTTCACATGTATTTGGTGAACACTAGAGTAAACAAAACTAAATGAAATAAGATATGCTTAACATGTTTGAGAAAAAAATTCTCATTCATAAGTCCTGCTTATTTCAAACTAGATGCCACGCATGCTTCATACAATTTGTTGATGAAAAGAAAGAGAATAACTTTATAAGCAGAATTAAACATGCAGGAGTGTTCTTCAACAAAGATTTGTCATGGACCTAGAATGCATTATTATCATCAGACAGCCAAATGAAGATCCAGGATGTTATGCATATTAACTGAAGATACTTCCATAGCATTCTGCGGGAAATGGGTTCCAAAAAGTGGTACTCTTAAGTCATAAGAAGCTGCGAAGTGGTAGGTTTCAGAAAGGTGGTAGCTAAAATGCAAATATGGATCAAGAAGACAGATTTCAGACACATGATTTTGTTTGTGTGGGAGGAGTTCAAACAGAAGGGAGTCATCTTTCAGGGACAGCCCAATCTCAGATTCTAGGAAATTCAGTTAGTACTCCTTCCTCTCAACTTTGCCCTTCTGCCCCCAAAATAGTGACACCAACATCCCATTAACCTGACTTTGCTGTCTAAGATAATATACTTTCACAATGAAAATTTACACTAGCAAAGAGCTGAAATGAACAATAAATATTCATCTGTGTCACTTTTTGTATGACATTGTACCCTTTCAGAACTTCAGATTTGGTTGGTGTCAATGAAAATTTGTGCATACAAAATACTGCAACAGTTTATGGCCATTTAAGCATGCTATCTTACATAAGACAACAAGTTCTGAAACACCTGCATAGAGAGTCATGATCAGTATATTTTACCTGGAAGCCAAAGGCTGAAGCAAGCCATTCAAGTATATCATTGACTGACTTATCCTTGTCATCAGGCATTCTAAGAACGGGAAGATTATCCATATTTCTTATAGCACGAAGAGCAGCCTTAATCTGGTCAAGAAACAGAAGTACATCAATCTTTTCTGTGATAAAAATGAGATACATAAGTACTATTTAATCGTGCAAAAGGAGCATGCCAGCAAATGAAACTGAGATCAAAACGAATTTTTGTATAACCTCAGGCAGTTCCATTATCGCTGGCTTGACCCCAGCAGCATAAATAGGAAGAATATTGTAGTGCTCATAGTGGTCTCTTTTCTCTTCGACATCTCTGGCATATCTTTTTGTCTGTGAAGATGAAGATACTAGAGCTTAAAGTTCACAAAAGAGGAATAAGAAAACTTCAAGGACTACATAAGGACACAAATAAGACCTCATCTTCCACTTTTGAAGAGGGTACCACTGTCCTCAGCACATCAAATAGTACACTTGCAATTTGATAGATCTTAGCCATCTCCTCTCTGATAATGCAAAGCCAACCAGTAATTAAATGAACAAAGGTACGCCATTACAAAAGAAATAAAAGAAGACCATGAAATTCAGGTTGAAATCTCACGGTTTCTTTGTTTGATGGCCATCTCTGATATTTTTCTCATAGAAGTTCTGGTAAAATTTCTGAATTTCTCTAGGATCATTTCTTGCAAGTTGAGGTTGAGTTTCTTCTTCTTCCTACAATCATCAAAACCAGTACAAAGTTTACGTCATGGCTAATCATTGAGAGATTGATCTCAAAGGGTTTAACACTAAAGACATAAACAATTAACAGATGAAAACGAAATACTTATTAACAGAAACAACGAAGATGGGTAATGTCAAACAAACATATCTAATGGAAGTTATTTGTCACAATGACAGAGTTTTGACATCTAAACTAGAAACAGGAAGAAACATTTTTCAACCCCGAGGTTGAAGTGGCGTGTCCTCCCGACAGTGAACACCACTAAAAGAAAAGAATTTATTTTTTGTAACACACTGACACCATATCCCAACATATTGAGGAAACGGTTGAATAGTGCAGATACTGGCTAAAATGTAAATAATTCCATAAATATGTTTTGGGGGGAGCTTATTGTAAAATTCAGAGATGTCGTCCTCTACAAAACATCTTCTTAAATCTTAAGTCACTCCTCCATGTCAATTTGTGGAAAGTCCTCCCATCTATGGCTATACCAAACAACGTGCGGCAGAGTACACTTAAGAAGGAACTTTTATAAGAAAGATTAAACCACAAAGCTTTAACTTGCAATATGATGTTCCTACCCTTTCAAGTCTATGTAGCAGGTATGTCTTGAATTGACGAACCCCGCGCCCACTTGATGTTGGATCCATCCTGTGAGCCTTTTCGAAAGCATGGAAGCGACCTAATTTGAAAAAATATAAAACCAGGAAAAGAAACAAGAGGAAGTGTAAATAGAATATCAATGAAGACAATTAGTAGCACCAAGACAAGAGAGCATAAAAGAGAATTGACTTCTTCTCAACATATTGCTTAATTAAGGTCTATTTCTGCTATATGACTAATCATGACATTGCATCTTTTTTAAATATAACCTAGATATCTCCAGTTTTAATGATCCATATATGATTTCCCATATCTAGTCCCAGTCAAGCAAAACCACAGAAAGCATTCACACCCCCAGCAAAAGTTTCCAACATAAACAGTAGACTATCTAATTTAGCATTGGAGAATGGACTGTACACCCATTTTGTTTTTGTTTGTTTTTTTGTTTTTTTATTAGCACTCTGATCTAGATAAAGTCTTTAAAGTTATATATAGAGATCATCTATTGATTCTTAATGTATAGCAACTTTGAGGTGATTTTCATACAGACTGCAACAAAAGTGTGCTGGAGATTTGATCAAGGCCACAATTCCAAATTGTTTTAATGTTTTGCCCTCCCTCATAAGCCCCACCGTTTGTGTTCCTCATAAAAAAACTTAACTTAAGAAAACATTATGGTACCTCATCTTAGTTTAACTTGGGAAAATGTAACTCTATAAAAACAGTTTTAAGAAAAAATGGAGCTCTGTAAATAGACAAGAGACATGTGTCTCATCTGGATGAAAGGATATTGACTTGTTGGTAACAATGTCCTCATTGTTTAGGAACTTCAAGATTAAATGCACCCCTAATTTGAGCAGCCAAACATAGGAGCAAAAAAAGTCGTCTTCTTTTTTTCTCTGGCCAATTAATTCATAAGAGACATTATTGTTTACATTTTGGGCTTGATTTGAGAAAAACACATCAGAACTCTTCCCAGATCGCTAATGCTCTAGTTGTTACTGGTCCTAATCGTTTTACCAGACTCAAAGTAGGTGGAATACAAGCTAGGTGTTCTTAATTGATAGTTACCACTAAATTCCCTTCTCTCTCTCTCTCTCTCCCCTTTTTTTTTGATAAGGTAAATGTTATATTTACCACTAAGTCAAACATCAGATAGAGCTGTCTTCTGCTTCTTCCAACGCTTAAAAGTCAGTTTTACTTTCGACAGAATTATGCATGTTAGTTAGACTAAGTGAACATGGCTTTGGTATGACTGCAATTCAACAAAATAAAATCCTAACAATTAGAACCCTGCCTGTTCATATCATAGGTCAAAACATTGATGTACATCTTCAAATTCCACACCATGTGAAGTTGCTTCGAATACTTGATATACCTACTACATGTGTTTATTATAGTTAAATAGAGAAAATAACTTCATGGGAGTTCTTCATAATCAATGTGCCTCCAATCACCAATTACTCATCCAACAAATTTTATGAGGTCCATATACATGGTTGATTTCAGATATAACCTGAACGATTTTCCATGTTTATTTTTAACTTGAACGCCAGAAAGATTCAAAATATCATCTAATTGGTCATATAACTACAAAGGCAAGATATCACTTCCTATCTGCCTACACCTTAGTAGTGTGGGTAAAGTAACTGGTACTTATTATAGCAGAAGGTAGCAAGGTATCAGTGGAATAGTCGAGATGCGGACACAATCATACAAAAAATTGAAATCTTTATCCAAGTTTCAAAGAAACAACAAAAACAACAACATACCCAGTAAAATCCCACAAGTGGGGTCTGGGAGTAAAGTGTACGCAGACCTTACCATTACCTCATAGAAGTAGAGAGGCTGTTTCCCGGGGAAACTCATCTCAAAACCCAAAAGCAGAAAGAATTAGATATGACAAAAGGAAAGGGAAGGAACAAAAAGAGCGACTAGATCGACTAATAATACATAACACATAGCAGTATGTAATTACGATAAAACTAACACATAATACGACACACACATACACACACACAAAAACACACACACTCCCCCTAACCCTACTATACCCCCACCTAGCCAAGTTTCAAAAAAAAACTAAGAAAATATTGCTTTAACTTATACCTATTGATTCCAAATCTAAATTAAGTCCACTCAGGGGTGGAGCTACTTTCACCCAAGAGTAGTCAGATGAACACCCTTCCTCGAAAAAAATTTTTCAAATATATAGGTTAAATATAGGTATTTTGATATATATCTGAACGCTCTTGATACAAAATATGAAAACGCTTTGACGAAAATGTTGGCTCCGCCATTAAGTCTACTGGTGAATTTCCATGCTAATTATAAGGTGCAACATTCTTAATAAATCAGGCACAACATAACATAAACTTAAAAAAGGATTATTCTTACATAGATAAGCAACTCTGGGATTCTCTTTCTCCACTTCATTAGCAACACGAAGAATGGGAGCAATAGAGGCCAACGACGACGGCACAAGTTCACTGTCTAATGAATTCTGATCTTCTCCGGCAGCCGGGTCTACCATAGTAGGTGCTTTAGAAACCCTCCGGGACGCCGTTCTAGGTGGGCCCACGCCCCCTTCGGGCTTGGTTCCACTCGTACTCGCCATAACTTACAACAAAACCACAGTAGGGTTTTTTCCCCCAAATCGTCTGGTTGTTGGGAATACATAGTTAGTATTACTTAATGAGTTTGTACTTGTCAGATACTTTGGATTGGAATAGAACTTTAGCTTTTTGATTTCTCTATGAACAAGAAAAGAATGTGATGTGACAGATAGAGCTTCTTCTCTTTTTGCTTTGGAAAATTTGTTTGTTTGTGGGATTTGGGTTTGCTTTAGTTAGCTTTAATGGTGATAATATATTATTGTAAAGAACTTTTTTGAATGAAATGGAGGAGGAGAGAAGGCGCACTTTTGGTTTGCTTCGTTCAAGGGCTTTTTTTGATACAGTGAGATCCAAACAGAGAATCAGATAGGACCCCATACGTAGCTGAAAAGTGTTCGTAATAATCATTCCCGCGCTTTATTAAAAGACAGTTACAGATTGGAAACAAACGGAACTTCCGTAAAACACTGTATCATGGTAGTATGGTTGACGGTCCATTCGAGTCGTTGGGGCGAAGCAACGTTATTGTCACATGAATACTCTTCGTCCAAAAAAATTTTTTAAATATAAATATTTTAATATATATGAATTATTGCATATTCTTAATATAAGAATTATTGATGTGTGTTCTAAAAATATGAACACACTTAACAAAAATATTGGCTCCACAACTGAGTAAAAGTATAATAAGTTTATGCTAAAATACAAGATTATTTTATTTTATATTTAATGAGATATTAGATAGTTTTAAGATTATTCTTACTATGTTTATTTTAGTAATGAAATAAATTATCTCATATATATAATGAAATACCTTATATTAAAATAACTTGTCCGAGATTAATATAACTTACTTCTAACCAAAAGTACTGTGCCACAACTTATGTTGGAATGGTACATCTCCTCTAATTCATATTTAACCTCTAAAAAGTATTTTAAAGCGAAAGTAAAATAATATTCCTTCGTTTAAAAAGAATAATTTTATTTGACTTAGCATGGTATTTAATAAAATAAAGAAGAATTCTGATTTTGTGATTGAAAATTAAAATTGTGTCAAATATACCAAAATGTTCCTTAATTTTGTGACCTTAAATATATAGGATAAAAGGTTGAAACAAAAATATTATAAAAAAAGAAAATAAATTTTTTTCAAAATAGGCTAAAAATTAAAAGTAGGTCAGATGGCAAAATCATTTTCACAGTTAATACTAAGGCTTTTAACGGTTGTTTGTTTGTTGATTAGGAAGGAATTATTCTAATATTAAAATTAGTATAGTTAAGGAGTAGTTATATTTGGTATCTTTTTCGTTATTTTTTAAATGATGTTTGCTTATTATTTTACAACAATAATAACATTTCCCCAATGCCTCAAAGGCTCTCGCCCATTGTGGGGTAAGGAGAGATTTGTTTATTATTTTACAATTTCAAATATTTATAAGTTAATTGAAGGGTAATCGTTTAAATACTTCCTATTACTTTTATATGTACATATTAAATTTTAAATCAATTTTTTTTAAAATTATAATTTCGCTACTCATATTTCCAAACTAAACTTTGTAGGGAAGGAAACGTGTGATTTTATCTCTAACCAAACTTTTATTGGAAAAATGTGTCAAATGGAAATTGTAAACTTAGTTGGGAAGGAAAGTAGTGAAAGGTTATTTTATGTTGTTATCATGCTACATTAGCTTAATAGTAGGTCCATATAGTGACACATATAGCACAAATAATAGGACTACTTTGTGTCTCTACTTAAGTTTTAATAATTTATAATCATATTTTATTTAAATAAAAAATATATGTTATTGTGTAATATAGCTTGTCAAAGTCATAAAATATATGTTGACTATAATTTTAAAATAAAATAAATAAATTAAAACAAAGGAAGAATTTACTACCAATGTTTTAAAAAAAAATTGTACTTTTTCCTGTGTTCTTTCATTTTTTTTATTTCCCAAGATATCCCCCAACCCGACAGGTCATGAATTGTAATTTACGTGAAGTATAATTTTATGCTACTTCATTCATTTTATTTTACTTGCCCTTTATATTTTAAAAAATAAAATTTCCATTCATAGTTAGGTTTAGCGGATCAAAATTTTCTTTTATCACTTTTCTTTCAATATTACCTTTATCATTTTAATAAATATAGAATTGTCAAGATAAGTCCAGGAACAAATGATTTGCCAACCCATTCAAATTTTTATGGGTTGATCCATTTAAATTGGTGTTGATCATTTTTAGTTTTTTGATTTGATTTTAAAAAGTATGCACTATATTTTAAATTAAACTAGATCAGTTTGGTTTTGATTTTTTCATCTTTATTTTGATGCTTTTAAAATCATTTTTTGACAAAATAAAATTAGAACAAAAAGATATTATTTGATATTAGATAAAGAAGGGATACGATAAAAACTGATTTTTCTCCAAAATTTTCTGTATTAACAGGTAAGCTATCACTTGAACCGAACAACGCTAATTCCACTTTTGATATGTCATCTACTAAAAAGAAGAAAAAAGTAAGTAGTGACTAGTGAGCAACACAAATTTGGGCCTAAATCTAAAATGGATTGGGTTAAAATCAAAATGTTTCGGTCAAAATATAAGTAATATAATTTAAAATTTATTTGATAAAACTTTAAATTCTTCGGTGCACCATGGAATTGTAGTCCTTACACCAAACATCGAATTGAATAATTAAAATTTTTTAAAGAAAGAACTGTTATCGAACCAAAACATTGAAAAATCGAATTAATCCAATTCAAATCGATTTTTTTTATTTTCAAATATCCATGCTATCCCTAATTTAAATTATTGTCAGCTTGACTCAACTTAATCACAAACTTCAACCTGCTTTTTATCTTGACGAAAATTTTACATTTTACTCAAATAATTTTCATCATGCTCGATAGGATCATCCTAGGTCTTGAGTCGAGACAAATATTAGGTCTCAATTCAAGAGTAGAGACGTAGAGTCAAGGGTCTTAAATCTTATATAGAAATTATTTCTCGTATCAAGTAGAATCTTGAATCCCAGGTCTTAGTTCAGAAACAGAGACATAAAGTTTAGATTGTATCTCGAACTGAGTAGCTAGAACTTTGGGTCTCGGGATCGAAATTCAGTTCTCAGATCCTAGGTCAAGGATGATCTTGAATTGTGTGTTGGGTCAGTATTGAATCTCATCTTTTATGCACCGAACAAGTTTTGAGGTTGGAGTTAGATCTTGATCATCAATTCTCTTTTAAATGGATTTATATTTATAAATCCTTTTTTCTTCGAAAAAGAGTAAATTTTAACTTTGTGTTAGTTACAATCATTTATGAAATATACCAGCGATATATATATATATATAAATCAAAGAATAGGAGAATGGTGTATGGTTGTGATTTTATAAGATGTAATCCAACAGGAATATTCATGAATAACCAAAGACAAATAGCAAAACTCCAACTAACTCTTTTGGCACAACGGAAAAAAAATTCTGAATCTATATATATTTATTCTTTGGTGTTAAATTAAGGGTTATTTACATAAATAATATATTATTTAATCTAAATTATAATTTTTTATATTTTAATTCTCATCAAATATAATTATACTTTTGTTATTAAAAATAAGACATTTCTCTTTCTTTCTCTCTTTTTTTTAAAAATATTAATTAATTATTTTTATTAGAAATTTAATTTTACATGGAAGATTGTGCAAATAATGATGTTACTGTTATTTAAACTAAAAGATTTTATTTTATGTGAATACATATATAATGCATTGACACAGTTTTAATAAATTAACCTATAAACTAATTTAAATGTGTTTAAATATTTGAATTTAGATATAATATTTTTTGACACCATTAATAAAAATAATAAATAAAAACTACAATTGT
>JAPFFP010000099.1:11518871-11532396 GCA_026153255.1 Solanum medicagineum
TATAATACGTTTTAAATTCAATAAATAATACATATTATAAGTATTATATGTGAATTTTAAATATTTTAGTGTGATTTCATTTTTATATTATTAGAAAATGTATTATATTTATTGAAATAATCATAATAAATTTATAATAATGTATAATATTAAAGATTATGAGTTGAATATAATGGGGAGGGAGAAAGAAAGAGAAAAGGAAATTAAGAAAAAAAGAAGAAAACCCGTCTAGCCCAGCCAAGGAAAAAAAGAGAAAAGAGAAGAAGAGAAAGAAAAAGAAGAAATTTATTGATAAAATATTTTATAAATTGTAATTGAAAAAAATATATTCTAAAATGGGATAATATTTAATATATAATATATTATTTATGCAATATTTCTTAAATTAAATCTTATTAATGGAAAAGTGCCCAAACTTTATTTTAGTGTCGCAGTTTGTCAACATATGACCGTTACACGCGTCATTTTTTCTAAGTGCTGTATATATTTTTTCTTAAATTAAATTTCTAGCCGTACTGCTCTTCTAGAATTAAAATAATGTTTTATTTACTGTCTCAGAATTTGTTTGACTTCTTCTAATCAAATGTCAATTAAGATCTAAAATTTAAAAAAAAAAATCAAAAAGAAAGCAATATGGGTGTCAATTGGGTGAGTTATAGCAAATTTGAATGGGTTATAATGGGGTTAGGATATCAAATGGGTCAAGATCCAATTCAACTCAAATTTGTTTTGGGTCAAAATGAGTTGGGTCAAAACGGGTTGAGTAACGGATTATAAACGAGTCAAGATCCAATCCGACCCAACTTTTACTAAGTTTTTAGTTATTTTATTGTTTCTTTTTCAATATTTTAGTACTTAATTAAATTATATTTTTTTTTATTATGACTATATAAAACATATCAAATTAAGAAAAAAGTGTTTTGAAAATATTTTAACAAAATCTCTCTCAAATTAATCTGGGTTGCATATCAACCTAATTTTAAATGGGTTGGATTGAGATGAGTTGAGCTAATAATTTGACGAATTATTAACCGACCCAAATTTTCACGGGTTGGATCGGATTGGCTTAATTTTACCACGCCTAAAAAGCATTATAACTCGCAAGTTTTCTTATATCAACACTACAAATTAATACAACTTATATGTAAAATTTTGTGTATAATCATTTATTAAAACAGTTTAATATCACAATATCATCATAACAAATTCAAAGGAATCGCACCAATAGGGTCAAGAGAGAATAGATTGCATGCAAATTTTATTTCTATTTTATAGAGTTATCGTGGTTGTTTTCGAAAAATTCTAGATTCAAGTGTCCAATATCACAATATCAAACATGACAAAAATACATGTCAAGACAGGTAGGAGTGTGAAAAATCGAATCAATTGATAAACCGAACCTATAAAAAAATCTTATTGGGTTATGGTTATTAGGTTATTGGTTGTCGGGTTTTTAATGATTTTAGGAAAAAAATTATTGATTATCGGTTCGATATCAGTTTTTACTATTGAGTTATTGGGTAAACTGATAACCCAATAAGATTATAATAATTTACTATTTTACCTCTTCATAAATATTAAATATTAGTAGTTTAATAGTAACAGGATACTATAACAATACTTTACCTATTTTAATCTTTACTGTGCTTAAGTGATTAGTTATCCACTTTAGTATTTTAATTTGTAATTAACTAATTATAGTTTTTGTAAGCTTATAAACATAATCTTCGTACTCTATCTGGTTTTTGTTAATGCAAATTATTATTATCATTCATTCTTATCAGGTAAATTGAAAATCGAACCGTTGAGGACTTAAAATTGATAAAAAAAATATTTTATTTAGTTCTTATTGGTTTAGCATATTTAAAAATCAAAATCGATAAATTAAATCGATAATGTATAAAATCAAACTGAACCGACCAACACACCCTAAAGATAGGTGATCAATAATAAATAATAAATACTAAATACATATTCGTATTGAGTGCACAACATAATTTACCCGAACCCCTTTGTTTGAAACTTATATTTGTATATAATATATCATATCAAAATTGTCTTTTTATTTATTTGTTATTATAGATACTTTAAAGATCTTTACTTCTTTTTAATATTTTAAATTTTGTGATAATATTACTGGTATTAGTTATCATTATTCTAAATTTCTTTGAATCCCAAACTGATGATTTAATTAATTAATTAATTAAATAAAGAATGTGTCACTGATATTGCTTTTTCCTCTGATGCTTCTTTATCCAACCAAATTGCAAATCACAGAGTCAGATGCAAACTGACACTGACCAAGTAAGAAAGACCATTACTTGCCAACTATTTTTTAAAAAATATTTATCCCTTATAATAACAACAATAATAATTTTTTCTTACTAAATATTTATAATACCGTTTTAACACATATTAAAGAAAATTATTTATAAAATATATATAATATATATTTTATTAATAGACAATACAGTTATCAAACATTTTAATATGCATTGTGTTGATTTTTTTTATCAAACAAGCATAATATATTTTTAAACAATTATACTATATTTTTATTGAATGCATAATTTACTCTAATACAGGTATAAAGTTATCATAATGTTACTATGTATTGTTATTAGTAATAAATAAAAAATATTATTAAAATTAATAATTAATTTTTAATAAGTCAATTTATTCCTCCAATATCCGAATTTTTTTTAGAAAAAATTATCCATCGTATACACGCTATCTAAGTGGTCATGGTAGTGAACATGCCACATAGCCTTCATCTTATCAAATAAAAGCACAATGTGAAAATTGTGTATTCATCTTGAATAATTTTAATAAAAAAGGGGTATAATTAAATTATGATAGTTTTTATGCAAACAATACAACGGAGGATATAATTAATTGTTTTCACAACCAAAAAAAAGGAATAAATTTGACTATTTTTCCTTTATACGAACTATTGCTTTGTAAAAATGAGTTTGATTCTATATTTAGATATCTTAATTCGGTGATATTTGACAACTAAACATTCTAACTCATTCTTGATGTGCCCAGTGAACATTCGATATTAACATGACACGTATATCTTAAAGGTGAGTAGATAATCTTTTTGTAAATTAAGCTTTTCATTTAATACAATGAAAATAAGTTAAAGCATATGGATATACATACTCAACATTGAACTGTTTACCTGCCAATTGAAGAAAAAATTGAATTGTTGTTTATGTATTAGCATATCTCTATTTATACTCAATGTAATCTCACAAGTGGGGTCTGGGGAAAGTAAAATGTACGCAGACCTTACTACTACGTCAGAGATAGAGTGATTATTTTCAGAAGACTCTCGTCTAAAAAATATCAGGCGTCAAAAATCCAATCCACTTTGAAAATAAAATAAAAAAGGATTAAAAAAAAAAAATGAAGATTACTTCCACGTGACATACATGTGGTGCACGTGCAAGGTATTGTTATTGTGAAACAAGCTTATGAGGGTATCCTACTTTCCCATGTGAGATGCAATAGATTGAGGATTATTCATTCGGGTCGGGCTTAATAATAAAAACCCAAAGCAGGCCCAATGGACAAGTGGGCCCACTATGCCAGACTTTGTAATTAGTATATAAGCACATACCTTAATTAATTAATCTAAGGGTTAAATTAAGTATGAAAAGATAGATTAGAAAGGATTTGTCTCAGACATACTTTAATTAAAAAAAAGTTAGTTTATGCTTCAAATCAAAGCCTCTTTTCCTCCTCTAATAGTGCCATAATCATATTTATTCACTAAGCAGCGTCCCCCCTCCCTCCCCTCCAAAGGGTCTAAATAATTTTTATACGAAGAATTTGATATAAATAGTCATTTTTTGGCTTTGGAGTATGATGGAATAAAGCAAAATGACTCTTTAAACTATCTGCGCTTCTTTCATTTGTGAAGTAGCAGTTAGTCAATGCAATTTTCGA
This sequence comes from Solanum medicagineum, assembly GCA_026153255.1. Classification (NCBI taxonomy): domain Eukaryota; kingdom Viridiplantae; phylum Streptophyta; class Magnoliopsida; order Solanales; family Solanaceae; genus Solanum; species Solanum medicagineum. Next base: position 11,522,826 of record JAPFFP010000099.1, read on the forward strand.
CGCTCCTCATGGGTCATCTTAAAACAGCCGCTTTATGTTTTTAAACATAGGGGTTAGGCTGCGTACATCCGACCCCCCCTCACCCCGCAATGAGCGGGAGCCTTTTGAGGCATTGGGGTATGTTGTTGTTGTTGTAGTCATTCATCTAAAAAGTAAGTGATTGATATATAATATATATGTGTATATTGTTTATATCAATTATAAATATTTTTGACTGAGAAGCCAACTGTTGAACTACCACTTTTTCTTAATAATAAGGGTTATGGGGTATTTTTTTGTCCCTCCCTAATTTGCATACATTGTTACATTAATTCAGGATAGTTTTTTTAAAAATAAATTTCTGTTACTTGAATATGGTTGGAGACATGAGCGGAGCTATTTAAGTGTATGGCGGTCTCATGCACAATCTTTGTTAAAAAATTATGTGTTGTATAGAGGCCAAATGTTAGTTATACATGTATATTTAGTTTTGCATACTATTAACTTATAATAAATTTCTAATTCCGTCATTGATTTGAAAAGGGGAATCTTGACTCTCGAAGCACATAAAACTTAAAAGGTATTCCTAGCTCTATTACTATGTTATAAATTTAAATGAAAAAATCACTTGGGGTAATCTACCTACATCATACCCTATTTAAAGTGCAATGTTTCGAATGCAAGAAATTATGCTTTTATCACTTGAATTAGAACTAATTAATATATATTCTCACTTTTATTATTTTTTATCATATAAGTGTGAAAAAAAATAATATGCTTTAGCACAAACACCAAATAAAAATAATATTTTTGCAAATGGGTGGCGTTCCTTTAAAAATTGTAATTTAATAATAGGAATTGACTGACTTACCCTTGTGAGCCGTTGCAATAAATAATTTAAATATGCCACTTTTTGGTCAAAAGGAATACTCATGGCATAAAAATAATAAAATCTGCGCAAGTTTGACAAATCGTTCTCATTCTTATAAAATACTGCTGCCATAATAGTATATATTATTATGTATACTCTAAAAAGACAGGAAAAAGATCAAGAAAAGATTTTGAAATTGACTAGGGAATAAAATGGCAAAAATATAAATGGTTTCTCTAGTGGAAAAAACAAATCACATCCAAGAAAATTATCAAATTTAGTAAAATGGTAGAGAAATATTCTAAAATGAAAACTATAATAAACAATATGTTTTGTTTACATCATTGCATTTGCAACTTTGGATATTTTTACCATGATTGTAAAAATGAGCTAATTTTCACTTTCTTTCAAGAATTTAAGCATGTTTAATTAGAATAAGTGTAATGAGTCAGCCTGGTGATATTGTCTGCTTTGAATCTAGATCTGTATGATTTTAAAATACGTCACTAATAGGTAATGTGTTTTGTTGATATGAAATTTCTATCTAAAGATAGATTGTTACATACGCTCTCTCTATACACAAATGACATTAGAGTCGCTCCTGTGTCATCCGTGTCTGTGTAGGCCAGAGTTCAATTGAATTTAGACAACCGGTCCATAGAGAGGATGTATGTAACAATCCATCTCTAGATAGACTCGACAAAACACAGAAAAGATACTAGGTAGATAAGCAAACAAGTCTTACCTACCCAGAAAATTACATAGAATGTCCAGCAAATGTAATAGTCTTGATCTTTTGCCCTCCATAAGAATATTCTTACAAAAATGTCCTTTTTCATTTTAAGTTGAATCAAACTACACCTCTTATGGTGGACATTTTTGTGAGACATTTCTTATGAAACGCAAAATATCAAGACCACATTTTCTGGGGGGACATTTTTGAACATAACCCCTTACCTACTAGTATCGCATTTTAAAGTGTGCAAGTTTAGGCCCAAAGCGTATAATATCACTGAGTTGGGCCATTACGATTAAGTTATATTGAACTAATAATTCCCTTGACCAAAAACTAGAAAACTAATACATTTTCATTTTTCCTTTTTAAATTTCTGAGTGACGATTTTAATATTGAGATGAAGTTAAACTTTAAGTTTGCGTCATCTATACATTTCGTTATTAAATTGTCCTTATGCTACGTATGCACGAACACGCGTCTTTAAACTATCAAAACACGTATCAAAAGTATTACGTATTATCGCTTTAGCAGTCGTAACGGCAAAAAAAAAAAGGAAAAATCGGTCAATTGGCCTCATAAAATTATTAAATATTTTTATATTTCTGTAAAAATGAAAATGACTTAAATAATCTTAAAAGTGACCTCATTGAAAGTTAAAATAATCTTGAAGGAAAAAAATTAAAACTGTAGCTGTCAGGCATCAGTAGTCTATAGTAGTAGCTTAGTAGCTAATGTAGGTTGCTTAAGTACAGTAATTGCCAGCCATGCTTTGGGTGTAAAGTTAATTAATTTTAGTGAGGTCTTTATAAGGTTATTTTTAATTAAAAATATCTCTAAATTATTGAATTAATTTTTTAAAAATTATCTTATATATATTATATAATAATTTTTTCATCGAAAAGGATCGAATGAACATCTTCATCATCATCTAGATCCGTTCTTAAGGTCAATTGTAACATGTTACATCATTAATGACAGAAAAAAGTGAACTTGTTTTTTAAGCAAAAGGGTAATAAGGTAATATAAACTGATTAAGCCTTAATTAGATTTGGACTAATCACTTCCCTCCTCTTGTTGAGTTGACTCTCTTCCCCAAAAGAAAAGAAAGCTCTTCATTTTCTCTCTTTCACATTCATGTTTTACACTTTTCTTTTTGAGTTTGATAATTACTTAAATAATTCTTATACTAGTATAAAAATATAAAATCACTATCTTTACTTGTGGTAGCAGTAAATATATATTATTCTAAAAATGTTTTAAGAAAGTGATATGCCAATGTTCTTTAGATGACTTGATGATATAAGAATTTATATGATAATAATAGTAATAACAATATATACAGTAAAATTTTATGATTGAGGTCAGTGGACAAATATAATATTTTTTTGTTTATATTTACTTATCAGTGTTTTATTTTTTAAGATCAAACTATATAAATTTTGATCTCAATAAGTAAAATAAGTGACAAGTAAAAGTGAATGGAATGCGTAATTCTTTTTTTTTTATATATATATTTGTAATTTTGTTTGGGTTTTCACATTTTTTTTTCTTCCATAAAAATTCTTGCCCATCCAACCCATAAATGCATTTCTCTTCTATTCCTCTCATTTTTGCTTTTCCTTTACTGTTCTCTTTTTCTCTTCTCTCTCAACACCACCCACCCCTAATCAAGAACCTCGCCTCTTTATCTCTCTTTTTAGTATAGATTTCCTCCATTGCAAACAAAGCTTCCACCTTTACAGCTTTCTGAGGTCCCTATTGCCTCCACATTACCCACCAACCATTTTTTATAACCCACAATTAAAATAAAGCTTTTTTTTTTCTATCTCTGCATTTAGCCTTAACAAAGATTAGATTTTTGTCTGGACTTCTTAGAACAGTTTGCTTTAACTTGTTTCTTTTCTCTGTTTCTTTTTGACCCATTTCAGCCAATATCCTCCTCCTTCTGAACTGTTAACTTTCTTGGCTTTTGTGGGTTTTTTGTTTTTCACCTCTGCATTGGCTTATCCATGTGTTTTGAGTCTCTGCTTGTGCATAAAAAGGAACTTTCTTTGCTTCTCTGGGTTCTTGAAGAAGAAGATCAAGGGGGTTAAGTTTGGTTCTATAGATCACTGTTGTAAAGGTAACAACTTTTTGTTCAAGTGTGAATTCTCTGTTTTATATTACTTCTGTGTGAAGTCATTCTGTCCTTGATTTTGTGCTTATTTTGAACAGATTTATTGGAATAAGTGATTTTTTTTAATTTCTCATGGATTCTTGATTCGCTGCATCAGGAAGAGGAGATGTATTTTTGTGCTCACTGTTCTAAATCTAACTGCTATGTGGTTTACTGGAATAGTTGTATTGATGTCAGCTGCCCACAGTTTAGTTGATTTGTCAATGTCTAAAGTTTATCTTATTGTACTTGAAAGTTTAATACTCCTAATTTAGACAGGACCAACTACTTTGTTTCATTAAAAGAAGTATTATTACAAGCCACAATTGTAAAAATGTTACAGCCTTAAATTGTTTGTGGGGTACAGGAGGCAATGGAGTAAATCTGAGTGTGGAATTTTGCTTTCTGCTATCTGCTGTGCTGAAAATGACTTCTGGGGAGTTAAAAAGTGACATGTCTAAGAAGACATCATTTTTGGGTCTCAAACTATGGGTGGTAATGGGGTTATGTGTTGGTGTATTTATCGTCGGGATACTCTGTATATTGTCGATATGGGTAACGTGTAAGAGAAAATCTAGAAGAACGTTGGACGGGTATACACATTGCCAAATACCCAATGTTTCCAAGGATATCAGGGTTGACAGAGTTGGTGCTGATGTTAATGATCACCCTGAAAGCTTATTTCTGACCATTAATGATAAATCAAATGAGACGACATCGGAAAAGATGTTAGTCCATTTGGGTAGGAGCAAATCAAGTGATGCTGATAACATTAGCCAATGTAGTTCGATATATCATCACGAAAGGGGCTTTAGTTCACAGTCAGGTGAAGAGGGAAGTTCAGGAACAGTGAGGAAACAAACATCTTACGGAATTGCAATGCCTTCTCCTTTGGTTGGCTTGCCAGAAGTCTCACAGCTTGGATGGGGCCATTGGTTCACGCTTAGAGATCTTGAACTTGCAACAAATCGATTCTCTGCAGAGAATGTGCTTGGTGAAGGTGGATATGGTGTAGTTTATAAAGGCAGGTTGATCAATGGGACCGAGGTCGCTGTGAAGAAGCTCCTAAATAATCTGTGAGTATGATTTTGAAGTACTTCTTCAATAGGTTCTGTATATTCATCCCCGTGGGTGACACGTCATTTATGATCTAATGATGATTTGCTCCACAGTGGCCAAGCAGAGAAAGAATTTCGGGTTGAAGTAGAGGCAATTGGTCATGTTAGACACAAGAATTTAGTGCGTCTTCTTGGTTATTGCATTGAAGGTGTTCACAGGTATTCTCTTTTTTCAGATCAAATCATGGCAGCCCTTTAAGTATGTTAAGTTTTTTGTGCTGTTGACTCTTTATTTCACAATGTCAACCATCATGATTTCAATTCAGTTTTAGTTTCCTTGACAATTGACTTTGTTTTGGCTATAAAGGATGCTGGTTTATGAGTATGTCAATAATGGGAACTTGGAGCAATGGCTGCATGGAGCTATGAGACATCATGGAACACTCACATGGGAAGCCCGTGTGAAGGTTCTCCTCGGTACTGCAAAAGCGTAAGTTTCCTTGTTAAAAACCGAATGGCAACTTTAGTTCAGTTATTTCACTTGACATTCCATTTTCTTGGATGACCTATTTCTGCTGCTGCACACACTCTTTTAACTCATTATAAGTTAAGCCATTGACTTAAATCCCTGAGGCTGTTTTTTATTCCTAAGCAGTAGTCACTTGGTGCTTTCATTTCTAACTATTTCTTAATGCGCTTTCTATTATTTCTAATATGAAAAGAGATAAATGACTGTTAGATTTTTATATACTAACATAAAACTTTGTTTCATTTGCAGTCTTGCTTACTTGCATGAAGCCATAGAACCTAAAGTAATCCACCGAGACATTAAGTCTAGTAATATCTTGATTGATGATGAGTTCAATGCCAAGGTCTCTGATTTTGGATTGGCAAAACTCTTGGACTCAGGAGAGAGCCATATCACCACCAGAGTCATGGGCACATTTGGGTACGAACTTCTATCTAAAGATGTTTCATTTCTACCCTGTCCACCTTTGCACTTGTTGAGGTGTTTCCGTAATGAAATACTCAAATTTCTTTCTCATTTGGTGTCCAGATACGTGGCTCCAGAATATGCTAATACTGGATTGTTAAATGAGAAGAGTGATATTTACAGTTTTGGTGTTCTAGTGCTAGAAGCAGTGACTGGTAGAGATCCTGTGGACTACAGCCGTCCTGCTAATGAGGTACCGAGAGTTAGTGATGTGATGCATATAAATGTAAAATTAACTGCATTGCGCTTCCTAGATTAACCGCAGATTGAGTGCTTACCACACTATGCTCCTCTGTTCTCCATGTTGTGGTTGCTTCTTTTATTTATTAACAGACATTTTTATGGTTCATGTTTGGCAGGTTAATCTCGTTGAATGGCTCAAAATGATGGTTGGAAATCGGAGGGCCGAGGAAGTTGTGGATCCTAACATGGAAGTTAGGCCTAGTACTCGTGCTTTGAAACGGGCGCTTCTTGTTGCACTTAGATGTGTTGATCCTGACTCGGAAAAACGACCCAGAATGAGCCAAGTAGTTAGAATGCTTGAAACTGAAGAAGTTCCATATCGTGAGGTGCAGTACATTCCTCACTTTCATATCTCCTGTCCATATGATTTCTTCTTTTTCGTCTTCATTTTGGCTACAACTAAAGCTTCCTTCATGAACCAAACTCCTTTGAATGTTTTCAAGTTACATATAGTAGTCCAAACATTTTTTCATATGAAAGCGCGCCTTAAGATTGTTCTAGCTCTGCCCATCCATAAATGAGCAGTGTACAATTTCATATTCCAAACATTTGTTCCATGTGAACTGCTGACATAACCTCAAAAAGGTTGCATGATACCTCTCTCACTCTGCACTATGTCCAAATTTTATCTTTTCGTCCGAATCACTAGGCATAGGAACATTTGTTTAGTGCTTTCTAGAAGCTTGAGTTCTTTGATATCCAGAAACAACTATACCTCAACTCCAACCAAAGTTGAGGTCCGCGACATGAATTCCATCGTCTGTCAACTCTGTCTAGCTCATTTCAAATGGACTCGACTACATGAATACTTTTTAGACCCATGGTTGGACATTGCATTCTATGTTTTCTGTTTCTTCCAAAGGGTAGTTATAGAAAACCTTTCTTGATCTTTTACAAAGAGCTGAATAAGTATGAAACCATTGTTTGATGTTCTTACAGGATCGACGACACAGGAGAAGTAGAACAGCCAGCATGGAAATAGGATCAGTAAAGGAAAGTTGCAGCAGCTCAGCTGATGTGGAAAGCAAGGTGGGGAGAGCAGATAGCAGTACATCTGATACAATTCTTGGATAGGGACTCTAACAAACAGGCACACTGCTCCCAAGTGGAATGTATAATTGGTTATCATGACCCCCCCCCCCCCCCCGCAGCCCTCCAGACCCCAAAAGTCTTTCAAGTAACCCAATGAAGGATTTCTCCAAGTTGGTTTTCTGCAAAGATTCCTCTGAATGACAGAATGGTAATTGAAGCATTGGGCTCTTCTTTCAGTGCTTCTGTTGGCAGGTAGTTGCATGGAAATGAGGACTATTGCTATCTCATACTAGTAGAGAGAGAGAGAGTAGAGAATATTGTTGATGTACAGATATGTCTCAAGGATTATGTGTTATTTTGCTTTCCAAATACAATTTGATCAAGCCCAAAAATGTGCGTATCATGTGAGCTTGTATTAGTTCTTCTTAAACTTGGATTCGCTTAAGGTATTATGTGTACTTCTTTCAAGCTCGCTAGCCTAGATGGAAACCAACCTTTTAATTGTCAGGTTCGAATCCTAACAAGGCAAAAATTACTAGATGAATTTTCTCTATCTGCCTAAGCCTTAGTTGTATCAGTTGAGATGTCTCAAAACCTGCTAGTCTTTCTCAATACTAGGTTCAAATCCTGGCGAGGTAAAAAGTACTAGTTAGTTGTGATGCATGTAAGTTGGTCAAAGCACCAATGGAAGATTGCTTTTATCCATAGTTTAGTGAAAATTATTATCCTTTTTTGGTAAAAATTCAAGGTAATCTAAAATGATTACACATGGTTTATTTTTCTCATTGTACTAAATCAAACCAACTTTTCAATTATGATCATAAATTACATTACTTTCTGACGAGGGTCTCCTAGAAATAGTCTCTCTATTTCTATGAGGTAGTAATAAGGTCTGCGTACATTTTATCATTTCTAGATTCCACTTGTGGAATTCTACTAGATATGTAGTTGTTGTATCATAAATTACATTACTTTTTGAATTGATTAATGAAAGATGGTCTTTTGTACAAGTGAAGCTAGTATATTTGTTTTTCTCTTAGTTGGTCGGTCCCCTCTTTTTTCTTTTTGAGTAAATCAATCAAGTCATAGGCAGAAAATTTTCTTTTAAGTTATATCCACAAATAGTATCTTTGATTCACAATGGTTGGAGAAAAGAGTTAAGCACATGTAGCTGATTATGTATTTGCTTTAGCAACATTTTGTCCTTGTGGTTGTGGGACATTCCTACGGATAATAAAGCCCAAAAATAAAATCTTTAATAATACTATAGTACGTACTATCCCGTTACATGCGTGCGAAAAGGTAACTTCCTTTATTTCAAAACAATTGAATTGTTCGAGTATGTTTTAGTGTTTAAATAATTGAATTGTTCACTATTCAATATAGTTGTTGAAATTTTTCTTCAATTTTACAACAATATACCCAGTGGAATCCAACAAGTGGAATTTGAGGAGGGTAAAATGTACGCAAACCTTATCACTACCTCATAGAGATGGAAAGACTGTTTCCGAAAGACCCTCATGTCAATTTTTTTTTTTCAATTTTACCTTTCATTAATTAATGTTTTGTTGACGTAATAATTAATGATCATTACTACTGTTTTGGAGTTTGAAAAGGGCAAAATTGCAAAAAAAAAAAAACTAATTTATGCATGTTTTTTTCCCCTTAAAATGTGTGTCATATTCCAACGATTCAATTATTTTGAAACAGAGGGAGTACAGTAATTTGCGCTCACAGTAGAATTCACAAGTAATCATTTTTCAAGTGATATTCATGTTATGATGTTTATAGCTAGAATTTGAAACTTCACTATATTGACTATCTTTTTTTGAATCACAAGATCGAAAAGTCGCTACTAAACGTTATTTCTCTAATTTTGTGAAGACGACTTGAGTTGTAACTTTTGAGATTTGATTAATACAAACTTATTTGAAAAATTGGCAATCCATCTAATTAATTGAGAAATGGTACTATGTATGTTTAAATTAAATGACAAACTATATATATATTTTCTCTTTACAAAGCTTCAAATCACAAAGTCAATTCTCACAAGTTTTTGTCAGCAATATACGGAATTAAAGTAAGTTTGACAACGTTAACCAGCTCCTTGATGCTGACAAATTAACATTGTTCCTTATGTTTAAATTGTCATTTATTTGAGACTTTGGAATTTGAAAACTTAAAAATTGGCGATTCACTATAAACATATTCTAAAGTAAATATGAGACTTCATGAAAACTTATTATGAAAAGAAAACATAAAAAAACATCTATTATGTTCGAATAAGATATCACATTATTGATAGTTAAAAAATAAAATTTCATATGAGGCACATGTAATATTTTAACATCATTCATCAACATCAACATACTCAGTGCCTCAAAAGGTTCCCGCTTATTGCAGAGTGGGGGGTCAGATGTATGCACCCTAACCCCTATGTTTAAAAACATAAAGCGGCTGTTTCCAGATGACCCATGAGGAGCGTCAAAAGTTGCATTGACTA
>JAPFFP010000099.1:11534087-11544700 GCA_026153255.1 Solanum medicagineum
AGCACTGGGCGTGAGGGGGGGTGTTGAGACACAAAAGTCCCACATTGGTCCTTAATAGGATGGGTGAACTCCTTATAGGCCTAAGACCTACTTCAACATGTTGTTGTTGTATATTGTATTTCGTAGCACAAGCTAATTTCTAAGAACTTTATTAGTGATATTTTTATAATGTAATTCTTATCTCTTCTTAGAGAAAGTTGAGTTATCTGCGTTCTCTCTTTTATTAAATGAGATTCATAAAAATTTTTATATTTAATATTTGTAAGACTACTACTTAATAACAGGCATACTTCAATTACTCGATTATTCAAATAAAATAAAGAATAAAATACATCACGGAAGCACGCCGCAAAGTTCGGGATGACGTGGAGAATCTATCAACAGGAGTACATAACGTAGAAAACTGAACTTTTCTACTCTCTCCATATAAAAAAAATAATTTACTTCAACTTGATATTAGAATTTTTTTCATTTTTTAAAAATAATTTCGTTGTCATAAATTAAAATTACATCAGTTTGAAGGAGAAAGTGATAGTTTAGGATGTTTAAACTAAAATGAAAAAGTTATGCATACTCTCCCATTTAGTACGTTCATCTTACGGCAGGCACATAACACGAATCATAGTATTTATTTTTATGGATGGAAATAAGAATGAAAAATAAAAGAGTTTTTTTTTTAATTTTATGCGAATTTATTTTAGATCATTTAAAAAAATATTTCATCTTATTATATTAGAAATAATATAACTTTAAAATTCTCGTATAATCTGTAATAAAATAATTTTCAATCACATAAATATTTAAGAATTGGTTAGATCACAAGTTTTAAGAGTTTTTTTTTTCTCTTAAAAATGTGTCAAGTCAAATTGTCAAAAAGTATCACATGAAATAAGATGAAGAAAGTACTCTCTCCGTTTATTTTTACTTGTCAATATTTCACTTATTGAAGTTAAACTATATGAACTTTAACCAATATTTTAAGATATATTTTTTCATCATATTATTAGAAGAAGGACTGCAATTTATAGCATTTTCTCTATAATTTTCAACCATCTGAATTTTATATTTCAAATATCAAATTTAACTATTTCAATTTAACTTTAAAGTCTAGTTAATTTGATCTCGAAGAACGAAATAATAACAATTAAAAATGAACGGGGGACTAGATTAAATGACACATCCTTGATATGGTATATTGTTAATTTAAAATTAAATCACAAGATTCAAGAATTTTATTTACTTTATTAAATTCAATATCAAAATTTTAGATAAATAAATTGAAATAAAAGAACCAAAACTTATCATCAAATCATATATTGTACATTTTGAAAACATATTATTACATTATTTATAATAAACTAATGCAAGTAGTATGATATGAAATGATTATTTTTAAGTAGTACTAAATGCAGTATTTTTGCACATATGGCGTGTAAAACGAAATATCGTGGCACGTGACAATTTTGTTTGTCTTGTATGGTCAAATGGCGGTGCCCGTTTCGTGACACGTGTGAGGAAAATTGATTGATAACTTTCCAGCCAAACAGACCGTAATTCCGGAGGCGTTTGAGTTTGACCACTACTTCCACGTCGGCATCTTTATTTCCTTTCATTTATTATTATTTTATTTTTATTCAAATTGTACCAAAAATATTAGGTGGAATCCTATCATTTCACTTGATTTACACACTTTGCTACGTTTTTCTTGTTCAAAATATAAAAATTAAAAATCATTGGATCATATAAATATCTATAACAGTAAAGTATTCATTTCTAGTGCAACTTTGGAAGGTTTTTGAAAATGACATTTATTTTAAAATAAAAGGTAGAGTATATAGAAATTGGAATAAGTCATAATTTCTATAGTCAAAATTCTAGAATATACAAAGAGTGAAGAGTTAAAAATAGAAAAAATTTATGTGGATAACTATAGTTTAAATTAATTACAACTCACAACAAATATCTAATTGTAATTATAGTTTGAATTTTGTATGATTCGCTCGATTTGTACAAACGTTGTGCGCGAATCAAATTGTACAGCGAAATATACAAATACTGTTCATTATATATGAATTATACAAACGTTGTGCACGTACAGTGAAAAATATACAGATGCTATACAAAAACTGCGAATTGTATAGCAAATTATACGAACGTATAAAAATATTGCATGAATTATACAAGCGCTGCTATAACTATAATTAGGAAATGTAATTACCTAAATTATAAATATGAAGCATAATTAAGGTTTTTTTAAGTAGTTATATGTGAAAATTCTCTTAAAAATACTTTGAACTATGTGGATTAAAATAATTTTACTTCCCATTTTTTAGAAAAATGGTTCGTTTTTATTCTAAGTGATTCGATTTTGCCCTTATGGACTAACAAGTAACAATAACAAAAGGGCAAACTCGACTATTTCATGTATTAGTAATTTTCTATTTAGTAAACTAACTCATTTTGGAAGAGTGTACTAATTAACTTATTTTGGACCAGTATAGTAATAATTAACTTAATTATAGACCAGTCTCCCTATTGAAAACATAACTTTTGTTAGTGAGATTACATAACGGATTCACAAGGGAAATTCTCGTGACCTAATCCCACTAGAACTAATTAAATCATAATTTAAAACCTTATTTATTAATAATCTTTTCTTAAAAAATAAGGTGAAAAATGGAGTAGGGCAAAAGAAAACGAGGGAATGTCTCACAAGGTAGAGAATCAAATCTTTATCAAAAAGATGAAAGTTCAGATGATTAACCAACTAAGCTACTAATATTTTTCACTTATTATTAGAGTCGTGCGCTCACTGACAAACTAATTACTGAAATTACATGGCAAGTTGAACAATAAAGTAGTAAGTACAATTTTGGAACAATTCAAAAGAAAACTCATGACAACTAATTGATCTATTTTGATTATGTGCCAATTGTACTTGTTTTATTAAAAATAGAAATACTAATAAATTTTATAAGTAAATAGATTCTCCCACCTAATAATTAATTATTTAGCTTAAACTTTAATTCTCAATTAATTTATAATTTTGATATCAGAGTAGGTCGATCAGTACAAGTGCGACTTAGAAAGGTGGCATGGACCCAAGAAACGCAACCAATATGACCAATTGGGCCTAATAGTGATACTCCTCAAATTAAGGCGATTACTATGTTCCAATTGTTTCTTCATTGATTAAAAACAAATTAGAAAATACTAATGAAATATTTCATCTAACAAATTAATTTTTTAAGATGGACTCTTATTTTTTGCTGTATATAACAATTTTATTTTTAATAACATTATTTTTTTAATTCCGCAAGACCGCAATCTCATTATTATATATTTTCACTGTTTACTTTTACTTGTCAGCATTTCACTTATCGAGATCAACTATATGAATTTTGATCACCAATATTTTAACATGTAATTTTTCATCATATTAATACTTGAAGGATTGCAACTTATAGCAATTTTTGTATAGTTTTCAACAATCTAAAGTTTTTTATTTCAAATATCATATTTAGCTTGAAGTTTAGTCAAGTTAATCTGAAAAAACAAAACAGTGACATGTAAAATTGAACAGATGGAGAGGGAGTATATCACATTCATACTTGGAAAAAGGGACAAAAAGTGTCTATTTTTATATATATAAACATCAAATTGTAAGATGATGACAAAAAGTTGTGATCCTATTCAACTATACATGTACCAAATGGAATACACTTTGATTAAAGTATAATATGTTTCATTAAAGGTAATCCATAAAGACTCCAATCTTAGTACACACACATAAGTGGGCTTTATGGTCATTTGATAATTACACCCTATATAGCTTGTTGTGTACCTCATATCCCTTTATTCTTGTTGAGCAAGAACCATTCATTTCTATTTCCCTAACAAGTTACTTTCTCTTTTTCCTCTCCAACCTATAGTAAAACATACACACTTCCCAACTCCCAAGAAAAGGAAAAAAAATTTAGCTCTTGTAACTCATATTGCACAAATTCAAGAATCCTTCTTTTTGGTTCTTGCCCTTTTGTTTTAGATCCCAATTACAAAGAGAAGAACTTTTTTCCTTCATGTCTAATAACAACCCTTTTCATCAAGATTATGCATTTCCTTTCTTTGGTGAAAATCCCTCAATTTATAACAACACACAAAACCCTCATCAAGATTTTGATTATCCTTCATTATCTTATATGAGTAGTCTCACAGAGTGTTTACATGGGGGGTCAATGGATCATTACAACTCTTTATCAAGTGCTTTTGGGATGAACAATAATTGTTCATCATCTTCTGAAGTTGTTTGTCCACCACCATCAATAGATCATCATCATCATCAAGAATCTTCTAGAAAAGATCATCAAATTCCATTGACACCTAATTCTTTAATCTCTTCATCTTCTAATAGTGAGGCTGGTGGATGTCATGAAGAAGATTCTTTAAAAATCAAGAAAAATGAAGATGGAGATGATGATGATGATGATAAGTCTAAGAAAGTGTAAGTCACTTTTTTCTTTGGTCCTATAGTACTAGTATAAAATATAGCCACATCTTTAAATTGTGAGGAAGTTTCTATTTTTTTCTTAATAGATTAGGTTATTGACCACTATAGTCTTAATTTAATAGATTATTAATTGGCTAGACTTTTCTTCTTAGTTGCAAGCTTATTCTTCTTCTATTGATTTCAAAAATAAATATATCTAAAATGTACCCTTTCCTTAGTTAAGTCTTCTTCCCCCTTTTTTGTGCTAGTAAGTCAAGGAAAACCCTAATTTTATTTATACAAATAATAATAATATAATCATTGTAACCCCATAAGTGGAACTAGGGAGAGGTAGGTGTATGTAAACTTATACATACCTCGTGCATATAGAGATCATACTATTTTTAACAGATCCTAAGTCCAAATATATCAAATTAAAATAATTATGGACGAGAAAATACAACAATAAAGAAAATGTGACAACTAAAACAAAAATCAATACAAAAACTACCTAATTTTATTGATCCACTACTATTCCTAACAATTTGACTTGTATTTAGTTTATTTTGAAATCTTGTACATGCATAATGTTGTTTAACGTTGAGATGGAATATCTTTTTATTTATTTTTTTGCGCTAAGGTCTGCGTACATTTTATCTTTCTCTGACCTCATTTGTGGGATTTTACTGTATGTTGTTTAAATTTTGTGCTAATTATTTTAGGGGCAAATTGGCAAAGAAGAAAGGAGAAAAGAAGCAAAAGGAACCAAGATTTGCATTTATGACCAAGAGTGAGATTGATAATCTTGAAGATGGCTATAGATGGAGGAAATATGGACAAAAGGCAGTGAAAAACAGTCCTTTTCCAAGGTATATTTTCTCTAGAATCAACACAATTTTCCAAAATTAGTATTAAAAATGGATCAATAAGTTTCTATAGCATGTTATACTCCACAAATTTGCTTAATTAATAGTACTAATACTTACCATTTTCATCTCTATTTTTCATAATCTTAATGGATTAGTTAGTATATAATAAATGAGCAAGTCTGTTTAGTCTTTGCACTGCTCAAACATTAAATTGATTAATATTATAGGTAAATTGCACTTTAAGAATACATATATATCATAAATGCAAATATATAGTTTGTTAATTTCTAAACAAGTTTAACTTCTATATATTGTATTATTATATCACTATCAACTCATTTAAAGGATAACTACAAGTAATTGTTCGTAAAAGCTATAAGACTAGTAATATAGAAAAAGAGAACAACTTGTATTACTCTGTTATAACATGTTAAAATATACTGCTTGCGTAAAAATTCTTAAAATTATTTGTGTATAAGTCGATCCAAATCATCTAATCTTAGTTTTGGGTTTACAATAATGAGGTGATTAGATATTTAAGGAAAAAAAAAGCTCGTTTCACGCAATCAATATAATGGAAATATGAGTTGTTAAAATTATATACACTGTGTTTTACATTGTTAAGTCAGTCAAGGGATGTAGTTACAAGTAAGTCTCTTTAAAATATGTGATATTTTACATGCTATAATATATAGATAAAGATGATATAGTATGTTGATATAAAAACTTATTTATACTGATAATATATATAATATAGAAATTCTGTGAGCAAATATATTTGTGAATGACGATTATTATCGAGGGCTATGTTATAATATATGGATAAAGATGATATAATATGTTGACATAAAAATTTATTTACACTGATAGTATATATAATATAGGAACTCTCTAAGAAAATATATTTGTGATTGATGGTTATTATCAAGATCGATCTATGTTATAATATATAGATAAAGATGATATAATATGTTCATAGAAAAATTTATTTATAATGATCGATAGTATGTATGATATAGAAACTCTCTGACAAAAATATATTTGTGATTGACGGTTATTATCAAGGGCAATCAACAATGGCGGATCCAAGATTTTCTTTAAGAGGGTTCAAAATTTTAAGAAGTAGAAACACAAACTAATCGAAGAGGCTTCGACATCTATTCTATATACATAGAAAGTTACTTTTTATCGAAAGGGGTTCGGATGAATCCCCTGAGTAGTATGTTGCTCCGCCACTGGCGATCGGCCGGACACACTATCTTTGGTCAAACTTTATACTATTATGATTACTTTAGAATCGAAATACTTTGACGTTTTAGAATTTCTGAATCCATAAACTTCAAATCCTAATTCCGCACGTCTGCACTTATTGTTGTAGGAGTTATTATAGGTGCACAAGTCAAAAGTGCAGTGTGAAGAAACGTGTGGAAAGATCATATGAAGACCCATCAATCGTGATCACTACATATGAAGGCCAACATAACCATCATTGTCCAGCCACCCTTAGAGGAAATGCTGCTGCTGCTTTATTATCTCCATCCTTTTTATCCTCTTCACAACAACAACTATTTCATCATAATCCAAATGAACAACAACTCTTCTATAATCCAAATCTACCTATTAATAATTCCTTCTATAATAATAATTATCATCAACAACAGCCCCATTTAGGTCCTGATTATCAATATGAACTATTTCAAGATATGGTTGCTTCATTGATCCACAAAAGAGAGCCATGAACATTTAGTTAAGTATGGGACATTTAATGGAATTCTATGACTTATGTATTATTGGAGTGGTAATTTAATTAATTATGATGATGTTTTATTCTTATGTAATTAAAATTGTGTAGCTAACTAGAACCATATATAGTCTTGTATCTTTACGTATGTATCAACATTTTTGGATCAACGATAAAATTGTCTCTGTGTGATATGATCGATCTATATGTCATGGGTCCAGACCTGAATAGATTGTCTATGTCATATTTCTTGAATGTTGAGACTCTTTCTCGGATCCTATATGAACAAGGATGCTTTATCTAATTTTTTTTTTAAAAAATAATTAGGATAGAGGAAGGGGAAAAAGAGAGAAGATTACAATGTAGGGAATCGAACCTTCGCTAATAAGGTGGGAGTTTAAGTCACCAACCAACTGGGATGCTCTGTATACTAAATTGCAATTTTTTTCTCCATGTTACGTGCCATAATTTGGAGGAGATGGGCTGATGGAAATACTTAGAATATATGGTATTATTTTAGTTATTAGCATGTGGGATGATGAACCATTTATATTAAATGAAGATGCTATTTTTTGATGAGTTCTCTGCGTCTATGTAATTTGGTTTTTTTATTATAAGCTCAAGATATTTAATTTCCAAGTAAGGTGAATTGTTTGGTCCTATCAATTTTTCGTAATTAATTATGTGAATTAAATACTAATGTTATATTCTATATATTCCTTCTTTCTTACGTTTTCAATTGTTTATATTGCTGCTTCTTTCATACTACCATTATTGCTTCTGCTAATATTCAATAAAGTTAGTACTATCTTCATATTCTGAAAATGACCTACAAGGATTATCGCGAAATGGATAAGATTTCTCTTTTATCTTTAATGATAAATTTTTATTTTTGAGTTTGAATTTTGAGTATGAATTTTTTTTATTAGGGTGCATTTTTTAAAAAAATGAATCTTACATGATACGAATATGGATTAGTACGAAGGATTCAATGTGAATATATACAAAAATAGAGAAAAAATATCTAAAAAATGAGAAAACAATAAATATGGTTTTATGTTATAAATAGCACCTTAAATATTACTTCCTCCGTCCATTTTACTTGTCCACTATATTAGAAATAGATGTTCAATAATATTTGTTCAGTTTTGAAAATCAATAAATTATTTACTCATTTATATTCATTTTACTCTTACTATTTAATATCTAATATATTTTCTAAAGCATTAAATTTATTATATTAAGAAGGTAATATAGTAATATTACGCCTATAATTTATGATTTCTTAAAATATGTACTAAATTAATAGTGGACAATTATTGTTCAAAGATGGAGTACAACAATAAGCAATTTTGGTTCTTAACATTTTTCAAAAGCGAGATATTCGGTCCCATATATTTAACAAATTTTGCATGATTGGGAATTAAAAAAAAAGGATCTAATCTGAAATATCAACATAGTTTCATCAAAATATAAAAAATTCACACGTAAAACTGTTTTAGATACCAAAATTAAACCAAAAAAATAAAATAAAATAAAATAAAATAGCAAAATTGCAAAAATCACATCTCTAAATATGAGTTTTCATTAATTTCTCTTTTTTTGAACAATTTTCGTTAAATCTAATTTCCAAGGTTTATAAATGAGGATTTTTTAAAAAGAGTAAATATTTGAAATATAATAAGACAAAAATAGCTATAGTTTGCTAAGGTTACGATTTGTAACTACATATTATAGGAGAGAGGCGAGAGAAATCGAAAGAGGGAGGAGAGAAGCGAATTGTATATGTATATTTGCCAAATTATATGTGTATATTTGCCAAATAATTGTATATGTGTAACTAATGTACAAATGTATTAGTATATCTAGCAAGTGAGATCGGGAGAGGGAGGAGAGAGGCGAGCAAAATGGAGAGAGGAAGGAGAGATGTGAGCGAGAGAGGGGTAGAGTGGAGAGAGGCGAATTGTATATGTATATCTATCGAATTGAATATGTATATCTATCAAATAATTGTATATATACAACTGATATACATATGTATTTGTATATCTGGTAAGAGATTGCAGAGAGAGGCGAGAGGCGAGAGGAGAGAGAAAATACCAACAAAATCATAACTATAACTATAACTATAAATTGTGATTTTTTCAAACTATTGTAATATAATGTAAATATATACCATATGTTTGCCTAAATTACATAATTTCTCATTTACAAATATTCAACGAAAATAAAATATCCTCATAGTTGACAAATTTTAAAGGACCAAATTTGCTTAAAATATATATCTAAGAACTACTTTTAAACCTACCCTAAACTAATAAAACCTATTTGTCATTATATTTTCTAAAAAAAAATTGTAAATTTCTAATGATTTTACTTTCTGCTCACGCGTGTCTCCTTTTTCTAATTTCTTGGGATTGAAATATTCGTATTTTTTATTATCATATAGAAGTGAGTCCGAAAGATGAAGCAGATACATTTTCATCGATTTATTTATTTTAGTAATGTTATTGTAAATTTTTTTTTGTCTATTTTATTTTAATTAGTGTATATTAATACCACTTAAAAAATAGATTATAAGTAGATATTAAAACCATCTATAATATAACTAGTAGGAGTACTATACTAAACTAAACAACACTATAAAACACCTTGACATTGATGAAACTTACTCACATAAAATATTTACACCACTAATTGGACATAAAATTTATTTTATGAAATTACCTAATCATCATGAATTTGTAGAATTTCATAAACATATAGTGTCATTAGATTTTTATACCTCGAAGAGGTCGTCTCTTTTTTTATATCAATCATGTCTAGAATTTATTATTTTTAACAAATTTTTCTTTTTATTTATAAAGCTTAAAATGCGAGTTCTTTAATTAAAAAACAAAACAAGCCGCACATCCGTAAATTAACTTACTGACAAAATATTATATCACATGAAAATGTAATTATTGATACATCATTCTCTGCATCAAACCATATGAAAGTCAAAAATCAAGAAAGCCCATAGAAATTATTATTATCTGATTAAACACTCAATGACCTAAGCCATATAAGGTCATTATAATTCCAGATAAACTTTCCAGAATGTTACTGTTTAAGGAAACTAGAAAATAACTAGTCTAAATTAATTAATCAAATAATATAATCTTGTAGAAAATTGTGCATTATTGGAATCACATTCTACAAAAATTCAAACACGTTATGTTGGCTTCATGGTCTAATTCAAATGGTACCTAGTCACTTTCCTTCTTTTCTTCTATAATGGGAGAATCTACGATTTCACATTATCAGCTTACGTGAATTTAATAATTTTTATTTAAATTCAATATATATTAATAAAGTGTTTACAAGTATTTGATCATAAATTGAATTATATTGATTTGAACTTGTTATATAAATTTATAAAAAATATAAATTTTGAATCTGATTTTCCATCAATCTTGGATGGAGCCAAAGATTCACTATTTTTTGGCTTTGGGGTATGATGGAATAAAGCAAAATG